>ML661893.1:5730344-5803003 GCA_007570785.1 Antilocapra americana
GCTGAAGAATTGATGCTTTTGAACTGTGGTGTTGGAGAAGACTCTTGAGAGTCTTCTCCAACACCACAGTTCAAAAGCATCAATTCTTCAGCATTCGCCTTTCTTTATAGTTCAACTCTCACATCCATACATGACTACTGGAAAAACCATAGCCTTGACTAGATGGACCTTTGTTGTCAAAGTAATGTCTCTGCTTTTTAATATGCTGTCTAGGTTGGTCATAACCTTTCTTCCAAAGAGCAAGAGTCTTTTAATTTCATGGTTGCAGTCACCATCTACAGTGATTTTGGAGCCTAAAAAAATAAAGTCTCTCACTGCTTCCGCTGTTTCACCATCTATTTGCCATGAAGTGATGGGACCAGATGCCATGATCTTAGTTTTCTGAATGTTGAGCTTTAAGCCAACTTTTTCACTCTCCTCTTTCGTTTTTATCAAGAGGCTCTTTAGTTCTTCTTCCCTTTCTTCAATAAGGGTGATGTCATCTGCATATCTGAAGTTATTGATATTTCTCCCAGCAATCTTGATCCAAGCTTGTGCTTCATCCAGCCCAGCATTTCTCATCATGTAATCTGGACATGAATTAAATAAGCTGAGTGACAATATACAGGTTTGACGTTCTCCTTTTCCTATTTGGAACCAGTCTGTTGTTCCATGTCCAGTTCTAACTGTTGCTTCCTGACCTGCATACAGGTTTCTCAAGAGTCAGGTCAGGTGGTCTGGTATTCCCATCTCTTTCAGAATTTTCCACAGTTTATTGTGATCCACACAGTGAAAGGCTTTGGTGTAGTCAGTAAAGCAGATATAGATGGTTTTCTGGAACTGTCTTGCTTTTTTGATGATCCAATGGATGTTTGTAATTTGATCTCTGGTTCCTCTGCCTTTTCTAAAACCAGCTTAAACATCTGGAAGTTCATGGTTCCAGTTTTCCAAATTTGCTGGCATATTGAGTGCAGCACTTGCACAGCATCATTTTTCAGGATTTGAAATAGCTCAACTGGAATTCCATCACCTCCACTAGCTTTGTTCGTAGTGATGCTTTGTAAGACCCACTTGACTTCACATTCCAGGATGTCTGACTCTAGAGTGATCATACCATCGTGATTATCTGGGTCATGAAGTATTTTTGTATAGTTCTTCTGTTTATTCTTGCCACCTCTTCTTAATATCTTCTGCTTCTGTTAGGTCCATACCATTTCTGTCCTCTATTGAGCCCATCTTCACATGAAATGTTCCCTTGGTATCTCTAATTTTCTTGAAGAGATCTCTAGTCTTTCCCATTCTATTGTTTTCCTCTATTTCTTTGATCACTGATCACTAAGGAAGACTTTCTTATCTCTCCTTGCTGTTCTTTGGAACTCTGCACTCAAATGGATATATCTTTCCTTTTCTCCTTTGCTTTTTGCTTCTCTTCTTCTCACAGCTATTTGTTAGTGGTCCCTTACAACCCTCTGATTCTGAGGATTTACCCATCTCTGGGCTGGACGTCTTTACCAGAGTCTTTGCAAGCAGTTTCATCCTGACTCTGGGGAGGGGTCATTATTTTCTTTAAAGAATCACTTGGCTGGTCTTAGAATCATATCATAGAATGGATCCCATTAAAGGATCCATTAAAGGCAAAGGATCACATTAAATCTTGTGCTCTAGCAGCAACAGAATCTGATTTATCAACACATTCTGTGTGTCAGGCACCACTTTGGGTACTAAAGATTCAGTGGCTCCTGATTTCACAGGGCTCAGCTTCTATTTGAAACTCCTTCATCTCAAAGGGGAAGAAACTGGGATTAGCAGCTCAGAGGTACAAGTGATCTCAGGTGACCTCTGCCTGCAACAGCTAGAAACAGGGTTTCAGTTGCTGGCCAGAGGTTTAGGTCGGGTCATGGTGGTAAGTGCAGTGAATCCTAGCCACTCAACCAGTGGTCAGTGACAAGGCCTTGGCTCTTCCGCTTTGCAGAAAAAGAATTCCCACAGAGGTGGAGATTTGTGAATAAGTAAAGTGCTTATTAGGAAGAAAAAATGAGTACAGTACGTGTGGATAGACACACGGGTTTCAGAGAGAGCCATACCCTTGTGGTAATTTGACTCACTGTTATGGGGCATTTCTTCTGTGTTTCCTTTCGCCAGTCATCTTGCTTTGCATGGTTCTTGTCTGTATTGGGTATATCTTAGGGACCTCCCATGTGTGCACATGCATCTCTTAGCCAAGATGACTCTAGTGAAGAGGCCTATGGGTAGTTGGCATTACTTGCTATGTGGTGATGCCCCCTCCCTTTCTGACCTCCAAGGAGCCTTTCTGTGCATGTGTAGGCAGGGAGGTCTCCTTAACTTTGAGAATGAGGAATATTCGATCTTTTATCTCTTATCTGGGCAAGGCCCAGCCTTGTCCATCATCCTGCTTTTATTGAGTTTCTGTCTGCAGGGAAGATAGATGGCCTGAACCCATCTATCTTGGGCTTCAAAGGGACTTGGGAGCATCTTGCTTTGATATTATAGCTGACCTGGATCCTCAGCCCAAGGTCTCACTTCTACTCCAGGCTTATTCCCTAAGTATAATGTCACAGACTGAGAAAGTTCTTCTTTATCCTTCCCTCTGAAGTTACCTGTCAACTCCCAGCCTCAAAAGAATATGGTATGCTATGTCTGTAGAGGATCAGGCATCTTTAGGAGGAGAATGGAATCACTATTTTACACTGGGCTTACTTGCCTTTGCATTTTGCTGACAGTATTGTTTTTGCCATACAGCTTATTAACAAGAGAAAAGATGCTGGGGGCACAGCAAATAAAATTCCTGAAAACTTGCTCAGCCTTAGGGGTGACTCCACAGCTTCTTGGGCCTTCCCCTTTGCTATTTTCAGTTGCATCCCTTTCTCTGGCTTGATGCCATATATTAGAAAATTGCTAGACAGTCAGGGGCTCTGTGAGGTTGGTTGCCTGTGCCGATTTCCATGGCAAGGGGTGATTCTGGGCCTGGGAAATTATTGAGGCTTCCCAGGGCAGGTACCAAGTCCTCTGTGTCACTCCTCCCAAGGCATCTTCAATGTCCTTCAGCAAAACATAGAGCAAACAGAAAAAATAAATCCACGTGGACCATTTTACTCCTTAAGTTTTTAATTCTTAGCTTTTAATGTTTATTTAGTAGGTATATGTGTTTAGATATCCCAGTTGAAACCATTCCTATGTGAAGGCCATTTCTCTCAGTAACAGTTAACACCACTGGTGCTTTCCGTGACCCAGGCATAGTGGCCAGTGGCTTACTTGCATTGACTCATTTAATCCTCTTAGACTCCTGTGAGATAAACACCATTAGCCCCATTTTACAGATAAGGAGATGGAGGCCCAAGAGCTTAAACCCTTGTCCAAGACTGTATGCTCAGTAGGTGTCAAGCCTGGGACTGGAATGCAGATCTACTGAACTCCAGAGCCCATGTTCTTTTTTCTTAAATTTTTATTGAAATGTGTCATGGATTTACAATGCTGTGTTTCAGGTGTACAGAAAAGTTACTCAGTTATTTTCTTTTGCAGATTCTTTTCTATAATAGATGATTACCACTCACTGAGTTTAGTTCCCTGCATGATGCAATAGGTCCTTGTCATGTATCTATTTTGTCTGTTGTAGTGTGTATCTGTTAATCCCAAATTCCTGATTTATCCCTCCCCCTCTCTTCCTCTTTGGTAACCATAAGTTTGTTTTCTGTGCATCTGAGTTTGTTTCTGTTTTGTATTTAAGCTCAACTAAATTTTTATCATTTTTTTAGATTCCACATATAAGTGATATCATATGATATCCGTCTTTGTCTGACTTACTTCACTTAGTAAGATGCTCTCTGGGTCCATCCACATTGCTACAAATGGCAGTATTTCATTCTTCTTTATGGCTGAGTAGTACTCCATTGTATATATATACATCCTCTCCTTTCTTAGTCGCTGAATGGGATTGCCACTCCACACATTTCTCATTGGAGGCAGGCAACGAGAGCAACCAAGCCGCATGACACCTGAAGGCAAGGCCTCCTCATGCTGTTTGTGCCTTGCGAGTCAGCTTATGCACCGAGTTTCTATTCCACTCTGTTTCTGCAGTTTAGTTTTTCTAATAGAATGAATATTTAGTACAAGGAAATTGCATTAATTCTTAAGTTATTTCATGAGAAGCCTGTTATATTAATGAATACAGTCTAAATATGAGACTACTATAAGAAGACTAATGATATCTAAAAAGTCTTTATTTCTTTCGAAAGTATTTATTTCGATTTAGAGGAGGGTCACTACCTATATGTGTGTTATCTTCCGAAGAATCCACAGAGGATGTAAGGGTGGAGTCCAAGGTCACTTCACTCTGAACCAGTAGCTTAGGGTTATGTTTTGCAGGCAGGTAAAAATTAATCCAGTTTTTCTATATGTATGAATCCTGAGTGAGTTATTTAACTTACCTGAGCTTCAGTTTCTTTATCTATAAGATGGGCATAATAGCCCCTTTTGTCTATATATCCTCTGTAATCCCTTGTATTTGATATAACCCTACCAAATAATAAAATTATGATAGTGGTAATAGTAGCAACAATAATACAAAATCATTAGTTCCGTGTCTTCAGATAACAACAATGAAAACAATCAATGTCTAGTTGAACATTTGCTAAAATCCAATCTCTGCACTAAATATATAATTCTGGCAAGGAATTGCTGACTCCAACATGTAAGATAATCGTCAGAACAACTAACATTTAGTAAGCCTCCACATATTTTGGAAGCTGAAAATAATAGTTCTATTTTTTATTTGTCTCTTTTATAGACACTTTGAAGAAGCAAAGCACACGCATTCTATGCAACAGGATAAAATCCTACCATACCTTGCCCCCATCACTCTCTACTCATTTTTTTTTGACACTTATTTAGCTAGTAAGCTTGCTGTGGAGACTCAAAGAGCTTGCATCATAGAACTACTCATGTTTTAACTATTATTGTAATCATCATAATTGTCATTATAATCATGAAAAAATTTATATGGAACAGAAATTCAGATTACTGAATGTTCTCACTCCTTCTTTGTCTTTATAGATACAACCTAAAAAAAATTAAAATTAAAAAACCATTAAAACTAGGCAAATATCATTGTTTAGGTAGTTTTAAATGCCCCAAATACATCATGTTACTCCCCCTTTTCAGCAGTTAAATCCTTCTTGGCTGAAGCACTTCTGTATTAATGTTCAGGTTCACTCAGACTAAATTTGTTTCCACTGTGAATAAAATTAAATGATGTGAAAATTCTCTCATCTCTATTTTCCTTATTAGTTATATAATAGGAAACTTTTAAAGAGTGAGGACTGGAATTTTTTTACATTTCATTTTGTGCATTTCAAAATTAAACAGAATGAGTATTTGTGCCTCAACTATAAAAATTTTAATGGCTCAGAATATTTAAAGTATGTCAGCAGCAACAGGATTTTAAACTCCATCAAGTCAGCCCTGGAAAAGCTTCTCTTCCCTTTGTCTAGAGGCTGGTACAGTTTTATGTATTCAAAAGAGGCTTGATAATGTATAAATACAGAGTTTGTAGCTGTAAAACTGAATAAATAAAAGAACTCATTTCAGTACTCAATAATGAGGTCTTAGCACTAGTTAGGCAGAGCTCTAAAAATTCCAAGCTTACTATGACTATTTGTAGAAGCTGTGATTCTTTGTAGGATCATGCTGGTTTATTATTGTTATTGTTAGCAACAAACAGAGGACAAGAGCTACCGTGTTTGAGCCTCTACTACTGTGCCTGGGGCATGCTAAAAGAGTTATATACATTATCTTGTTTAGTCCTCATACACACTCTGTGAGGTTGTTATTAGTGTATCCATTTGACAGCTGAGAAAACTAAGGCTTAAAAAGAAGTGTCTTCTATGGTTACACAGCTGGTCAGGGATAGGGCTGGTATTTTATACCAGGTCCCCCTGATTTTGAAACCATGTTCTTTCCAAGAATAGTACAGCTTTTCACCTGTGTTGGCTGTACATTTTCTGAGCCAAAGTTGCATTCAGAACTGAAAATATCTAGCAATGCAGAAAGACTAAAAATACCCAACTGTTCTACTCTGTGACCTGCTTGGGGACTGCCTTCAGGAATCTCAGCTAACAATGAGTGCCAGAAAATATCATTACAAGCCCGTCAGTCCCCTGGAACACTCCAGTATGAAGACAGATTTGATCTTGGAAAAGCTCCTTATAGATCTGAATGGAAAGGCATTTAATTTGCAAGCCCAGGCCATGTTATATGAGATCAAAGAAAGAGGGGGTTCCCTGGTGGGTTTGAAGATGCATTAAACACACATGGAGCCAAATTTAGCTCCCTTCCCTTTGTCTTGCTTTATGGGTCAAGGATCGGTGTTGCAGAGTCACGTTGTGGAGACTCTACTGAAGGCATAGTCCCTAAATGAGATTTCTGAACTATATGTGTGACCTCCAGTGCCTTCTGCATTTTAATTAGGAAGTTTGGAAGTTAAGACCATTATTTCTTCCTCTGAGCTCCCCTTGCTTCAAGTTAATTAAGTTTGCTGCTCTCCAGATGCTTGGCTCCCAGTGCCCCAAGGAAGGGAGACTGTGTGTGTGTGAAGGCCCAGAGCTGACAGGAAGCGTCCAGATTGCTGTGCAGCGGGAGGATGGCCTGACCTCCTCAGACCTTGCCGTTGTCCCCGCTGCTTGCCACTTAGAAGCTTCTAACTGCCAAGGACACAGACAGTAAGTCTCTACTCTGGCCCTCCAGAGAATGAGACAGATCACTGAAGGAGGTGTTCTCGCCACATTTCCCTCCAGGAACCATGCAGCTATGGCATGAGTAATAAAGCTAGCATGTGCTGAGCATTCATCCCGCATCAGGCAGTGTTTGTTCTGTGAAATGACTCAGGAAATTAACTCATTACATCCCTTCAACATTTCTATAAAGTAGACTTCACAATCACCCTCATTGTGTCCTTGAGAAAATGAGGCACAGAGAGGTTAGTACCTTGCCCGTGGTAACACAGCTAGTAGAACATCCTTCCGTTAACCCAGCCAACTGCCCATCAATATGCCAAGCTGCAGTTCAGCACACACGGAACTGCGAAGCAGTTCATCTCTCTCGTCCCCGTTGGAGGCCTGTCCAAAGTTAACAGAGGCAATCAGTGAAGGCATCCTAGTAAAGAGATTCCTTCAAATCATTTAATTGGTTCCAGAGGCTGACTTAGAACTTTGTGACAGAATCCTTGAGCACTACTATCCAAAAGAAATACATGTCACTTTAAATTACCTAGTAGTCACGTTTAAAAAGTAGGAAGAAGCAGACATGAATAGTTTTAATCACATATTTTAAACCAGTAGATCCAAAATCTTACCATTTAAAAGAATAGTTTTTTATTTGGCTGTGTGGGGTGTGGCTTGTGAGATCACTATTGTTGAGCAGTCTTCTCTCATGTTGTGGTGTGTGGGGTTCCAGAGCACACGGATGCAGTGTTGCATGGCACACGGACTTCTTTGCCCTGTGCCATATGGAATTTTAGTTCCCTGACCAGGGATCCAACCTGTGTCCCCTGCACTGGAAGATGGATACTTAACAACTGGTCCATCAAGGAATTCCCCGAAATCTTATCATCTTATCATTTTGATATGTATTTCATATTAAAAACTCTTAATGAGATATTTTACATTCTTATTATTCATCTAAGTCTTTAAAATTCAATGTATTTTACAGCACATCTCAATTCTGACTAGCCACATTTCAAATGATCAGTAGATAAATGTGGCCAGTGGCTGTCATAGAAGACAGCACAGCTCTGGAAAGTTGCTGGGTGGTGGGGGCGGCGGGCAGGGAATAAATAAGGTGTCCATCCTCAAGGAAGCAACAGGACCAGAGGCCAGGAACACAGGGCATTGATTACAGTGCAATGTGGAAAGTAAAATCATAATGAAGGCACATTGACAGGACATAAGAGAAGCCATAATCCATTCTGGGAAAGGGGAAAAATAGGAAAGTCTTCTGGAGGATGTGTCATATGAACTGACTCTCAAATGATGAGTAAGAGTATACTAAGTAAAGTTAGAGAAAGTGTTTCATGAAAGAGGAGATGTTTTTGCGGGCTGCTCAAGGAAATGAAAATAGCTGAGTGGGACTGGAGATCTGAGGGATCTATGGCATGATGATAATAGATACATAGTTGGATCATAACTGTATCTCTTAGTTGGACAAGTGACTTTACTTCTGTAAACTTAATTTCCTCTTCTGCAAAATGAGAATGATACCACCTGCATTAAATATTCTTTTAAAGATTGCATGAGCTCTATACTACAGAGCTACAGTGATTAAAACAGTGTAGTATTGGCCCCAAAACAGACATATAGGTTAATAGAACAGAATAGAGAGTTCAGAAATGAACCCACACACCCACAGTCTATGACAAAGGAGGCAGAAACACGCATGGAGAAGAGACAGTCCCTTCAGCAAGTGATTTTGGGAAAACTGGACAACTGTGTGTAGATCAAGGAAAGCAGAGCCCTCCCTCACACTGTATTAAAACTATAAATGCAAAATGGTTCAGAGCCCTAAATACAAGACATGGCACCGTAAAACTCCTAGAAAAGAACGTAGGTAAATAATTCTCAAATGTAAACCATAGCAACATTTTCTTAGATCATCTCCCAAAGCAAAAGAAATAAATGCAAAAATAAACAAATGGGGCCTAATCAAACTTAAAAGCTCTTGCACAGCAAAGAGAATCATCACCAAAACAGAAAAGACAACCTTCAGAATGAAAGGAAATATTTGCAAATGATTCAAGTGACGGGGGATTAATATCTAAAACAAACAAATAAGTCATAGAACTCAATATTTAAAAAAACAAACAATCCAATCAGTAAATGGGCAGAAAGCCTAAATAGATATTTCTCCAAAGAAGACATACAGATGGTCCACAGGCATGTGGAAAGATGCTTAACCCTGCTAATTATTAGAGAAATGCAAATCAAAACCACGAGTTTTCATCTCACACCCATGAGAATGGCCTTCATCAAAAAGTCTACAAACAATAGATGCGGTAGAGGTTGTAAAGAGAAGGCAGCCCTCCTACACTGTTGATGGGAATGTAAATTGCTGCCTCCACCATGGAGAACAGTATGGAGATCCCTTAAAAAAACTAAAAACAGAGCTTCATATGATCCAGCAATCCTACAATTCCATTCTTGGGTACATACCCAGAAAAAATGAGAACTCTAATTTGAAAAGATTTACATACCCCAGTGTTCATAGTAGCACTATTTACGATAGCCAGGACATGGAAACAACCCAAATTTTCATCAACAAACAGCGAATTTAAGATGTGGTGTGTATGTGTGTATACATATGTATGTACACACAATGGAATATTACTCTGCCATCAAACAATGAAATATTGCCATTTGCAGCACCATAGATGGACCTAGAGAATATTATACTTGTTAAAGTAAGATAAAGACAAATATTATATTGTATCACTTTAATGTGGACTCTAAAAAATAATGCAAATGAATCTATACACAGAGCACAAACAGACTCACAGCAGAAGAACTTTTGGTGAAGGGGAGAGGGAATGGGGGAGGGATAAATTAGCAGTATGGGATTAACATATACGAAGTACTATATATAAATTAGATAAGCAACAAGGATTTACTATATAGCACAGGAACTATATTCAATAACTTATAATCTTGTAAAGGAAAAGAATTTGAAAAAAGTTATGTATAACTGAATTACTTTGCTGTACACCTGAAACTAACACAATATTGTAAATCAACTATATTTCAATTAAAAATAAGTCAAATGGCACGATGACTTTAGAAGTATTGCATGGTCTCTTACGTAGTTAAACATGTTCCTCTAGGGAAGGAAAACAGAAGTTCATAAAAGTCTTGTGCTAGAAGTTCTAACAGCCTTGAACTTAATTGTCTAAACTGGATACACCCTGTGGTTAGTCAGTTGGAGAAAAAATAAACTTATATAACTGATACAGTGAAATATCACATAGCAATTAAAAACTAATGATACATGCAACAGCACAGATGACTCTCAGATGTAATATATTGCATAGAATAAGGCTTATATAAGAGTATATACTATATAATTCTGTTTATAGAAAATTCTAGACTAGCCAATGCTAGTCTAAGGTGGAAAAAATCAGAATAACGGTCACTTCTGGTTGGGAGGTGGGAGTGGCTGCTGATGGAGAAGGGGCAAGGGGAAGTATTTCGGGGTGAAGGTCATGTTATCTTGATAGGGATCTGGGTTATAAAGGTGTATGATTTTGTCAAAATTCAAGCAAATGCACAGTTCAGATCTTTGCATTGTATGTAAAATTTGCCTCAAAAGAAAAATCAGCAAACACATACTGAATTGTAGCTAAAGATATGCATACTAAAGTATTTAGGAAGAAGTGTTCTGATGTCGGCAATGTACTTTAAAATATGTTCAAAGTGAGATGTTTTGATGAATAGTTAGAGGTTAGATAAGTTAAAGCAAATTAGTGCAGGGTTAATGTACGGGTAGATGTGGGTGTTTCCTGTAAAATTCTTTCAACTCTTCTGTTTAAAAATTGTTATGTTATTGGGAAACAAAGTTGTGTTTGAGATCTAGTGCCAGCGCTACCTGTGTTTGTCACTGTCGTTGTTGACTTACTAGTCCACGCCTTAGTTTTTACAATATAAAACTGGAGATGTTAACTCCGAGCAAGGAGTACGGAATACTGACTGCATGGGACTCCTCCAAGCTCTGCTATAAACTGACAGTAAATGTCTTCTGTTTTAGCTCCTAAAGCCACTCAGTATGTTTTTGCTTCAGGAATTATAGGTTGTGGGAGAATAATTCATATTGAATAGCTCCTTCAGGTCACCTCACCTCCTCTGTCTGCTCTTCTTTCAGTTAGGGATAATAACATACACACAAACTACATCTTAGGCTTGGTGAAAGTCAAACATGTCGGGGTTAAAAAAAAAATAAAATACAGCCTATTGTCAGAATTCTGTAAATTCTGATAAGTGAGAGATTTCCTTCTCTATTTCACATTTCCTTCATTCTCTGTCCTGGAGACTTGGTGTATTCTTACATACCAAAAGAGCACTGCCAATTCAGTCCTACCAGGAATCTCTTCTGGAAGAGGAAAACAGCTGGGACAGCTCAACTCAGAATTGTGCTCAGTGTGCAGATAAGGATAGCAAAGTGCTATGCAAACCCCCTTTCCTGGATCACTATAGAGTTGCTGAGAAAGGAATAAGGATCCTCTCTGCATTTTCTGAGGTGCAACAGGTATTCTGATGAGCAGCCATCTCTAGCCATCCTTTGTTTGAGCCCTTGGATATCTACTCCTGAGGGAAGTTCAGCACGGCCATAGGTAGCCCTGATGGAGGGGAGTGAACGCAGTCTCCTCACTTGATCTCCAAGAAAAGCATTTGCTTATGCAAATTAGCATCCAGTCCTTCCAGCACACCCATCATTCAACAATCATATCTATGGAGATTTTTCCTGGTAAAAGATCTTTCACGAGGAACACTTCTTTGCAAGCTGTTAATCAGTTCATCAGACTGGATGTAAAATATCATGGTAGCTGGTACCTCAGGCCCATGGATTTTTCAAGTGGAGAATTCCAAAGCTTTCTCAGGCTGTGAATTTTATAATTTCCCATTTCTTAGCACAGTGCTTAGTACACTAAGCAGTCATTAAAAGTTTTCAAAATGAATAAATGGATGGATGAATGCAAGCATTTGTAAACTTCCCAATGAGTAAGAGCATATGTTAAAATGAGGTTTCATTTGAGGATGGCCAACTTGACCAGTGAAGAAGAATTATTTACTGTATAAAGAAGCTAAATGATTCTTCTCCTTTAAATAATATTGACTTAAGGTATCAATTGTACTGAATTAATTCTGCAAGTGCTTACTTCATCCATCCATCCATTTTAATTTCACTTCAGGCTTCATAAAGAAATAATATGACTTTTGATAATAACATTTTAAAACAAAAGTCAAAATTTTCTCACATTTCTACTTCAAAGTCTGCAAATTATAATTTTTTATTATACATGGCTTTTGGAAAAAGCAGTCATTTTTACTTTAAAAAGAGGGCCAACATCAGTACCTAATGTATACTCTCAGAACAGAAGTTGATTTGTGGCTAGATATAGGGTGGACTCACCTGAGACACCAGGTCTTTTCATATCCTAGGGATTCTGAATTTCCTGGGGTAAATAATACTTCACTCACAAATATCTTTTTAAAATTTATTGACTGACTTCTTGATAATAAACCTCATTTTAATGTCTGTTCTTATTCATTGGGATGTTTACAAATTCTTGCATTCATCCAGCCATTTAGTTACTCATTTTGCAAACATTTATTGCTTGCTTGGTATACTAAGCTCTGTGCCATGAAATGGGTTTTTAAAAATGTGTAAGACAACACTTTTATCTCCAAGGAGTTCTACTGGGTAGATGACTCACAAATAGTTAACTATAGTAAAATATGAAACTTATAAATTAAATGTGGCCATTTTAAAAAATGTTATAAGGCAACCAAGGAAGCAATTTCTAGTTTCACTTTATAAATGGATAACACACGATAACACACAGAGGCCCAGATGTGTGACTTCCCCATAGTCACACAGCTAGTTAAGCTAAAACCGGATGCAGAACTCAGGCCTTTTCTTTGCTAACCCAGGCCTTTTTCTATCAAAGCCTACTTTCTATATTTAGTGATTATGCTTGTTGCTTTAGTTAACTTTGCATATCTACTTGGTGCTTTAAAAAGAAATCAAATCACTTTTTCTTCAAGAAAAAAAGCTGACTTCCCTAATTGCAAGCTTAACCAAGTACTAGGGTGTGTATGCATGGTGCATAGATGATTACGGATTAAAATTTGTAGAAAGAAGCAGCTGTTGTAGCTAATCTTGCAGGAAGTAATGTGGCAAAATTGAAGCTCCCCTGCCCTGGGTGTTCACACATATGTCTAGAAAAGTAGCCAGTGTGTCTTGAAAGAGAAGGGCCCACAGAGTTTCTTGACACATTTGTGAGTTTGTCAACACTTTTATGAGTACCTTCTCAGGGTAGAGACCTTCTGGTTTCATTCTCTAGGAAAGAATTTGGCAAGCACCATTCTTCAGACCAAATCCAGCCCACCTCAGTTTTTATAAATAAAGCTTTATTGCAAACAACCATGTCCATTTATTTATAAATCGTCTGTGGCTGCCTTCATGCTTAAACAGCAGAGTTCAGTAGTTATAACAGAATCACATAGCCCACAGAGCCTAAATAGTTACTGTCTGGCTCAGTACAGGAAAAGTTTGTCAAGCCTTGCTCTAGAATAAAGTTTTTTTAATTTTCACACCCCACAGATCAGTCTAAACTGATCTATGCATACTTTCTGGAAAGCAGTTTAATCATCTTTATTAAGAAAGTAAAAATGTACATGCTCTTTAATGCAGTAATTCCTCTTCTGTGCCACAGAGCCTGGGTTGAAGTAAAAGGGTGACGTAATTATTGCTTAGCACTTACTGCCTGCTAGGCGTGGGACTAAGCACTTTACATGCATAATCTTATTTCAGTCTTCCAACTCAATAAAGTAAGTACACCAATAAGACTCAGTTTTCAAGAGTTTAATCATTAATCACATCATTAATTAATCATTAATCACATCATTAGTAACTTACAGAGAGTTTTGTTTACCCCGATTCCAAAGCCAATTGATTTTAAATACCATGCATCACTGTCCATAAGTTAAAAAAAGAAACAGAGAGATATAATGGTTAGCTATTGCTGTGTAACCAACAAGCCTACATTTAGTGATATGAACAACCATTTTATTGTGCCAATGATGTTATGACTTGGGAATTTGGGCAGAGTACAGAGGGAATGGCTTATTTTTGCTTTACAGTGGCTTTAGCTAGGTCTCTCAGATTTCTTGAATTGTCTCAGAAGTCTTCAGTGGTAGCATATATCCAGACTCTTGATTCTGACTGTTGGCTTGTTTCCTTGGTTTTACTTCACTTGCTTCCGTTGGGGTTAAAATTTCCTAGATGGCGTTGTTCTCATATCTGATGCCTGAGTTAGGCTTACAGGAACAGCTGGGGCTGGCTAACTATCTCCCTCTTTTCACACAGTCTCTCCTTTGGCTAGCTTGGGCTCCAGGCAGTTACAGGGTATTCAGACCTCTGACATGGCTGCTGGGTTCTCCTAAATGGACTCTTCTGAGAGAAAGAAAGTGGAATGTGCTGATTTCCTAAAAGTTTGTGCTCAGAAACTGGTATAGCATTTCTACTGAATTCTACTAATCAAAGCAGTCATAGAGCCCACCCAGTGAGGGGTAGAAAGTCAAAGAATTGGCAGTCAGATATTTAATCTATTATGCATTTTTCAAGAGAAAATGCCTTTTGGGGGGAAACATTGATCATATTGATGCCCTGGGGTTATTCTCAATGTACTTTCATCTATTAAAAGACTGTGAGAATACCCAGCATGAACAAAGCTGCTTCCCAAATATATTTAAACAAAGAACAATATTTTGGTATTACAACTGTTAATATCCTACAGCACTCACTTTATGAAATATTTTTCTAAGGAAATACCCTAAAATGGGATAGTTTCATGTATAATGATCTTATTTGCATTCTTATTTGTAGTAAGTTCATGTTTATACAGCTCTATGTTAAATATCTGATACTATCCAAGAACTGGTAAGACAAATAGTGTTTCTATAACAGGATATTATTAAAGCATTAAAATTGTGTTTACAGAGAGTTTTCCTATCTAAAATTATGTTTACATGGTAAAATGCTTATGCCAGATTTGCTTTGTTTTAACTGTTCATTTTAAGATAACTGTAGACTCAGGTGTAAGAAATAATGCAGCAAGACCTGTACATCCTTCACTCAGTTCCCCCAAAGGCCATATCTTGCATACCTGCAGTCCAATATCACAACTGAGAAATTGATATTGATGCAATCCACTGATCTTATTCAGGTTTTATATGCAGGTGTGTGTGCATTTAGTTCTGTGAAGGTTTATAACATGTTTACTTTCATGTAACCACCATTCCAGTCAAGGTTCTGAGTAGTTCCATCACAGAAACCCCTCATGCCACCCTATTGCAGGCACAGACACCTCTTTGTCCCACTTCTCCTGGCAATCTCTGCTGTTTTCCATCTCTATATAATTTTATTATTTCAGGAATGTTCTGTAAATATATACAATATGTAGTCTTTTAAGATTGGTTTTTATTACTCAGAATAATTTTCTTGTGATTCATCCAAGTTTTGCGCATATAAATAGTTCTTCCTTTTTGGTGCTAAGTAGTATTCCACGAAAGGCTTCCTCAGTGATCAGTGCAAAGAAACAGAGGGAAACAATAGAATGGGAAAGACTAGAGATTGGTTGAAGAAGATTAGAGATGCCAAAGGAATATTTCATGAAAAGATGAGCTCAATAAAGGACAGAAATTATATGGTACTAACAGAAGCAGAAGATATCAAGAGGTGGCAAGAATATAGAGAAGAACTGTACAAAAAAGATCTTCACGACCCACATAATTGTGATGGTGTGATTCCTCACCTAGAGCCAGACATCCTGGAATGTGAAGTCATGTGGGCCTTAGGAAGTATCACTATGAACAAAGTAGTGGAGGTGATGGAATTCCAGTTGAACTATTTCAGATCCTAAAAGAGGATGCTGTGAAAGTGTTGCACTCAATATGCCAGCATGTTTGGAAAACTCAGCAACGGCCACAGGACTGGAAAAGATCAGATTTCAGTCCAGTCCCTAAGAAAGGCAATGCCAAAGAATGCTCAAACTATCGCACAATCACACTCATCTCACATGCTAATAAAGTAATGCTCAAAATTCTCCAAGCCAGGCTTCAGCAATATGTGAACTGTGAACTTCCAGGTGTTCAAGCTGGTTTTAGAAAAGGCAGAGGAACCAGAGATCAAATTGAAAACATCCACTGGATCATCGAAAAAGCAAGAGACTTCTGGAAAAACATCTATTTTTGCTTTATTGACTACACCAATGCCTTTGACTATGTGGATCATAACAAACTCTGGAAAATTCTGAAAGAGACAGGAATACCAGACCACCTGACTTGCCTCTTGAGAAACTTGTATGCAGATCAGGAAGCAACTGTTAGGACTGGACGTGGAACAACAGACTGGTTCCAAATAGGAAAAGGAGTACGTCAAGGCTGTATATTGTCACCCTGCTTATTTAAATTATATGCAGAGTACATCATAAGAAACGCTGGGCTGGAGGAAGCACAAGCTGGAATCAAGATTGCCAGGAGAAATATCAGTAACCTCAGCTATGCAGATGACACCACCCTTATTACAGAAAGTGAAGAAAAACTAAAGAGCCTCTGGATGAAAGTGAAAGAGGAGTGAAAAAGTTGGCTTAAAGCTGAACATTCAGAAAACTAAGATCATGGTATCTGCTCCCATCATTTCATGGCAAATAGATGGAGAAACAGTGGAAACAGTGGCAGACTTTATTTTGAGGGGCTCCAAAATCACCACAGATGGTGATTGCAGTCATGAAGTAAAAAGTTTGGAACAAAAGTTATGACCAACCCAGACAGCATATTAAAAAGCAGAGACATTACTTTGACAACAAAGGTCCGTCTAGTCAAGGCTATGGTTTTTCCAGTGGTCATGTATGGATGTGAGGGTTATAAAGAAAGCTGAGTGCCGAAGAACTGATGCTTTTGAACTGTGGTGTTGGAGAAGACTATTGAGAGTCCCTTGGACTGCAGGGAGATCCAGTCAGTCCATCCTAAAGGAAATAAGTCCTAGGTGTTCATTGGAAGGTCTGATATTGAAACTGAAACTCCAATACTTCTACACTTGATGAGAAGAGCTGACTCATTGGAAAAGACCCTGATGCTGGGAAAGATTGAATTTGGGAGAAGGGGATGACAGAGGATGAGATGGTTGGATGGCATCACCGACTCAATGGATATGAGTCTGAGTATGCTCTGGGAGTTGGTGATAGACAGGGAAGCCAGGCGTGTTGCAGTCCATGGGGTCAGATACGACTGAGTGACTGAACTGAACTGAAACTCATCTCTCCTTTTTAGCTAATGGAAGAAATGAGCAGTGTGGGGAAGGGCCAATAGAATTAAGTGGCTTCGACAAGGACACAAGAAAATCAATGATTCTGACTGTGTAATTTTCATTTCCCATGTTTGCACTCAGAGAGGCTGGTCACAGAGGGAAGGTGAGGAAAGGAAATGTCCCCATTTTGTACCAATGGAATCTACTTTGAGGAAGCAACACTGATACTGCTTTAGTTTCTGTTTTCATCCTGTAATTGACCCCTTTGCAAAGAAATCATTATTATTGAATCTTTACTGGGCCAAAAGTGAAGAGTTGCTCAAAAAGCAAGGTAAACTACTTCATCAAGGCAGACTCTGCTAAATCAGTTTTCCAACCAATTTTGTAAATGGCAGTAGTTCCGTCATATGATTCCAGAGCACAATAGGAAGTTTCAGGGGACAAAAGGTAAGAATTCAGCCTCATGAAGGCATGAATTATTTTTTTCTATAGTGTTATTACCAAGAAATAGGCTTTCTTTGTGGCTTAGCTGGTAAAGAATCCACCTGCAACATGAGAGACCTTGGTTCGATCACTGGGTTGGGAAGTTTCCTTGGAGAAGGGAAAGGCTACCCACTCCAGTATTCTGGCCTGAAGAATTCCATGGACTATACTGTCCATGGGGTTGCAAAGAGTTGTACACAACTGAGCAACTTTCACTTCATTACCAAGAAATATTTCAGATAAGGGAGTAAACAGCTAATGCTTATGGAAAGCTTTTAGTTGGCACAAGCTGGAGCTAATCAAACTGATGAATAACTTTGTATTCCCACATTTCAAGTCCCACGTCAAACATACATTCCCAAGAAAGGCAGTGTTGTCCAAAACACTGTGAAAATGTTAGAAATGTCTAATCAGTAGTTTATCCTATCTTTTCTTCCTCCCTCCCTCTAGTAAATACTTGTTAATCACCCTGTCATTCACTGTACCAGGCATTATGGCCAAGAGAATGAATAAATACATAATCTAAAGGAAAATTCAGGTGTCACATGGTTCCTGTAAACAGTTTCCTTCTAATCCCAAGTTGAATATTGCTTTGAGAATGATTCCTCCCCCGTTGTTAGAGTTAGTTTCTACTTAGCACCGAGCCAAGGCATGAAGCATATGACCTAGATCTAAACCAGTTTGCTTCAGGCAGTGATTGATTCAGTAACAGGCATAAGCCCCATTTAATGCCCATGAGAAGCAATGGCATTATCATGGGAGTTTTAAGAAACAACTTCTTTCTCTTTCCATCAGAAGTAAACAAGAGACAAAGGCTGGAGCTGTGGCAGCCATATTGCAAGCTGTAGGACTGAGAATGGAGTAAATGTTAAAGATGAGGTCAAGAAACAAAGTAAAATTCCATCCTGGTGACATTATATGAATCTTGAATCAAATGATTTCTATAAAAGAGCATTCCCTAAACTGTTCAGTTTTGTGAGCCAATAATCCATTTTTTTCCCTTTCTGAAGCTTTTTGTGGAGAGGATTGCTAGAATTTAAACAGATTCTTGACTAATATCCGTAAGAACAAAGAGAACATATGGAAAGTGCCATAGCACATATGTGGGCTAAGGAAAACTGAAGTTCAGGGGACAGAAGTATTACTTCTGCCCAGGGCATGGGAGAAAGGGGTAATGTTCTAAGGAGTCACCTGTCGGCTCTGAATTAATCTAAAATTTGTAAGGATGTTGATTTTGAGTAAAACATTTCCACACTTTTAGAATCTGGCTACAAAGTATCCACAGACAGAAGGAAAAGCAGATTAGGATTTAAATTGGAAGCCTAATGCATAAAAATCCATCAGGCCTAAAACTTATTTTGAGTATCTACTATGGCTTTTTACTGTGTTTAGAGCTAAGGTAGTTACAAAAGACAACTGAGATCTTTATAAAGGCTTCTCCCCATCCAAAGCTCATTCCTCTTATTCTAAAATTTCTTTGGGGGAACTTTTCCTTCTATTCCATTGGCTTAGGTGCTTGGATGGGGCAAACTACATATCTGCAGCTCCAAGGTGTACATGTAACCAATGTACAAGCAGGTCCAATGCAGAGTCCCATTGGGTCCAATGCAGAGTCCCATTTCTCCTGGGATGTACATAGGAGTGGCTGGAGAAAGGCAGGCTATATTCCTCTGGGCTTGCTACTGTGAGCGTGTGAGCACGACACTCCCAGCACTGGGTGTAAGCCTCCAAGGAAACAGTACAGATGGAAGCAGATCTGAGAGGTCCAGAGAGACTGGACTGGTGGTATCTTTTGAGCCCCTGGATCCAGCTGTACTTGATCTGACTCTGGACTCTGGGCTACATGATCAATTAAATACCTTTAATACAGAATCTTGGTTTATTCAATATCATTTTCATATATTAGTATTTTTGGAATGCCTACCATGCTTATGGTAGTAAACACTGACTTCAGGGAGCTTATTAACTGAGGAGATAAGTCTTACAATGATGAAAGAATTTGAGAACACAACGAAGACTGTTTCAGAGAAAGGAGACATCAATGTGAGTGAAAGGCTTTTGGAAGGAGGTGAGACATGAGCTGAAATGTGAATTTATGTATAACCCGTACTCCATTTTGTCATGAAGTATGTTAGCAGAACATACCGGGACCTTTTCTTCAGAGCAACATTGACACACGTGTTCAAATAAATTAATGTTCCAATTCTCAAGCTACTCATTTGGCAGGAAAAATGGTTTCATTCCCATTGTAAATAGAAGGAGTTAAAGAACAGAAGGAAGAGGAAGGTTGGACAGTAAAAACATTTTTAAAATTTATTGAAATACTGTAGTTGTAGTAATAGAATAGTTTTGCTAGCAGTAGTAGAAGTATGGTAGTTGGAGGAGGGGGGAGAGTAATGGCAATTATTGTTCAGTTTCTCAGTCCAACTCTTTGTGACCCCATGGACTGCAGCACACCAGACTGCCCTGTCCATCACCATCTCCTGGAGCTTGCTCAAACTCATGTCCATCAAGTCGATGATGCCATCCAACCGTCTCATCCTCTGTCATCCTCTTCTCCTCCCGCCTTCTATCTTTCCCAGCATCAAGGTCTTTGCAAATGAGTCAGTTCTTCGCATCAGGTGGCCAAAGGATTGGAGTTTCAGTTTCAACATCAGTCCTTCCAATGAATATTCAGGACAGATTTCCTTTAGGATGGACCGGTTGGATCTCCTTGCAGTCCAAGGGACTCTCAAGAGACTTCTCCAACACCACAGTTCAAAAGCATCATTTCTTTGGTGCTCAACCTTCTTTATGGTCCAACTCTCATATCCATACATGACTACTGGAAAAACCATAGCTTTGACTATATGGATCTTTGTTGGCAAAGTAATGGTAATAGTAGTACTAATAATGGTAGTGGTAATATGGTGATAGTGGTGGTAGAAATAATAGTATTAGTTCTTATTCAGTTTTTCACTATCTTGTTGCTTTGCTACATGATATGTGCGTGTGTCCTTACGTAACCCTCTCAACAAACCTGAATGAGTGAGTGAGTGAAAGTCACTCAGTCGTGTCCGACTCTTTGCAGCCCCGTGGATTGTGCCTGCCAGGCTTCTCTGTCCATGGAATTCTCCAGGCCAGAAAACTGGAGTGGGTTGCCATTCCCTTCTCCAGGGGATCTTCTCACCCAGGGATCGCACCCAGGTCTCCCACATTGCAGGCGGATTCTTTACCATCTGAGCCACCAGGGAAGCCCCACAATAAACCTAGGATGAGGCTATCATCATTATGTTTATTCTATATATGGAACCAAGACTTACAGTCAAGCTCACAGAGCCCAAATTTAAGTCCACATCTATCTAATCTCAGAACTCGTGTATTTAACTGCTAGTTATTCATTCCCATTTCTAATCCTAAAGAGTGAATGTCCAGCATATGTGCTGATACTGATAAAGATGCATAGAATATTTCAGGCCTCAACTTCAAACCAGCTGAAATGCCTTCTAAATGCACATCTGAAGCAGCTACTAGACCAGCCACTGGCAGTAGGTCCTGCAGATGGAAATATGCTAGTGACAAGCAAGGCCATCTTCTTTGGGGAATGGGTTTTTTCCTCAGCCTTAATTCCTTCATCTTACTATATGCATTTAATACTATATAAGAATTTTTTATGTAAATGAAGTTTGGGTACAAATGCCAGAGAAACAGAAAATCTGAAGGCTTACTAGAGTGCAGTTTATGCTTTTTACTTGGTAAGTAAACACTGAGCAGGAAAGTGGTGTTTAGAAAACATCTCTTGCTAAACCATGTTTATGTAATATAATTGACTTCCATCTTTTGGACTTTATTTTAGATCTCCTGCTTATTGAGCTTTTCTAATTTCAATGTGTGTTTTAAGTTCTGAGTTCAGTCAATTCTAGCATGTGACAAGGAAAATCAGAGAGAGTTTATTATTAATAAATTGAATTTGTGATTGCCCAGCCTTCTCAGTGGTTGTCTCTTGAAATCAGTCTTAATGTTGTCAGTAATGAGACCTTGCCTGGAGGAGAAAATAGCAGTATTCTTGCCTGGAGAATCCCACGGACAGAGAAGTCTGGTGGTCTACAGTCTATGGGGTTGCAAAGAATTGGACACGATTGGTGACTTTGCACAGCACAGCACTGAGACCTTGATCTGGGGATCTGTTTCACTATAGACTGAGGATGGTGGGGTTTTCATATTGACTGATATACTCTATTTACCTCTTGTATATCTGCACCACCTCCAGGATGGGGAAAACTTAGCCAATGAGACACACTGTTTCACAGACAGGGTGTTAGAGGAATTCAACAGAAGAGAAAAGTTCAGGAGATCCAAATACTCTGAGCAGAAGTTGAGGCAGGAAAGTGCATGACTGTTTGGCTCCTCAATTTATGAGCCTGGGATGACCTTGAGCAACATACTCAGCTTCCCTAAGCCTCAGTTTCCGTTTCTTCAGGAAGAGGGATACCAGTACCTATCTCTTAGGGTTGCCATGAGGACTAAATGAAATCATGCTTAGTACATAGTAAGTCATTACTGAAAATTAGTTGCTATAATCATCATTATGTTTTAATTGCAAGAACATGGGGATGTGAATCTTTCAGCTCATCACTTAAGAACAAAGGTGCTGCCTTTTGCTTCTGTTTAAGTACCTGAAGGCCAGAGCCACTTGATGATTCAGTCGCTGTCCCCAGCAACAAAATCTGGGAAGGCAGGGAAGAGAGAGAGACTGAGGAATGAAAGCTAGAACCACAGGGGCAGGTACCACATTTGTGTGAACAATTATAACAACTGGGGCAGCGTAAACAATCACTGGGAAGATGGCCCTGTTTTTTGTAGCCTCTGGAGTGGTGTGTCCTTGTCAGTGTTCCCTGAGACAGTCTTAAATTTCCAGAAGGCATTATATATATTTTTTGAAAGCAGACCAAGTATAAATAATGAATAAATAAATAAATAGTCCTTTGGGTACCATGCCCAGTGAACAAGTGCTCAGCCAGTATCTTTTAATTCTTTTGAAAGACTATTGCTGATGAAGTAGAGTAGAAAGGGCCAATATCTTAAACTAATCAGGAAGGTGCTGTAGACTGAATGATGGTTCCCTGCCCTCCCATCCAATTTCATCTGTTGAAGCCTAACCCCCAGTGTGATGTATTTGGAGATGGGGCCTTTGAAAGGTAATTAGGTTTTGAGAAGGTCATAAAGGTGAGGCCCTTGTGATGGGATTAGTGCCCTTGTAAGAAGAGATACCACAGAGCATGCACATTCTCCCCATCGCATGAAGACACAGCCAGAAAGTGGCCATCTACAAGCCAGGAAAAGGGCTCTCACCAGAATCTGACCATGCTGGCCTCTTGATCTTGGACTTCTAGCCTCCAGAATTATGAAGTGTACATTCCTGTAGCTTAAGCTGCTCAGTCTATGGTATTTTGTTACGGCAGCCCAGCTTAACTAAGATAGGAGGGTTCTCTGTAATTGCTGACGACAGATGTGTTCTCTCCCACAGAAGGGTGGACCTGGGGAATGAGGTGATGCATGAGCTGGAGCGATGGCTGCCAACCTGGCCCTGGGACAGCCCAGTTTGAGGATGGAGACAAAGACCCTAGAGTGTAAACAAGTTACCCAGCTGCTTCTGATATGTGACCAGTTATGAAAGTCACTGATCAGGCTTTGGAGGGAGCTGACCCTGCGTACAGACTCTGCCAGGCTTGTGGCATCTATTTCTCTGTAAGACTTCGTTTCTTCATCTTGGAGAAATTCGACAAAAGTACTGCTAATACATATTGGGGCCTGCCACCTTCTGAGTACTGTGTAAATGTCCACTGTACATTATTTTTTGTAGAAAATTTTATTTTTAAAGTGAGGAAAATTAGGGAGAGAGAGAGACACTAGATGCCTTATTGAAAATCCCACAGCTGGTAAATGCAAAGTTAGACACCAGAACTGTGGTTTCTATGAGAGATTGTTATGTTAATTTTCAAGAACTTCAAGAGACTCTTGGCTGACATATAGTATTTGTCCACTAAATTATAGTGGCTGTTATTATCTCTGTTGAATCAGTATCAATTATCTTTGTCACTGTTATTCAGGACAGACCTGGGATTCAAGTCTGGGTTTCACTACAAGCTGTCATGTAGAGCTGTCATCGAGACCAAAGTATTTTGCAGGAAAACAGGTACTTCTGCTTCTTCCCAGATTGAAGTGAGCTCTTGCAGAAGATACCAGAGGAGTCCATTAAGGTTTCTGGTTTTGGAATCAGAAGACTATCAGCTAGTGTTGTGTAATCTGGTCAAGTCACTTAACCTCTTTGTGCCTGCTTCCTCCTCTGCAAAGTGGGCTTACATGACAGTTTTATGAGTCAACTTGGCTGGGCTAAGGGGTTGCCTGGATTGCTGGTAAACATTTTTTCCAAGTGCTATGAGGGTGGCTCTGAAAGAGAGTCCATTTGAACCAGTGGACTGTGTGAGGAAGATCACCCTTCCCGATGGGGTGGGCATCATCCAGTCTGCTGAGGGCCTGGGTAGAATGAAAAGGCAGAGGAGGGTCCAGTTTGCTTTATCTGCCTGAACTGAGACATCCAACTTCACCTACCCTCAGACATCAATCCCCTGGCCCTTGGGCCTTAAGATTCATCCTGTTACTTACCCAGTAGACCCCTTAATTCTCAAACCTTCTGATTGAATTCCACTACCAGCTTTCCTGAGTTTCACCCTTGGCAACAGCAGACTGTGGGACTTCTCAGCCTCCATAACCACGTGAACCTATAATAAATCTCCTCTTATCTAATCTCTATGTATCCTTTTGGTTCAATTTCTCTGGAGAACCCTGACAGCTTAACAATGATTCCCCTCTGAGAGGATGAGTGTAGGAATTAAATAAGATAATTCTTGTAAAACATCCAGCATGGTGCCTGATATATTAAGCACTCAGTATGTGGAAGTTATTAATATTTTTTATTATTGTTCAGGAAAAGTCTTTGACCTCTTTGGCTGACCCCATCACACAGATGAAAAAAATCTTAGATACTGCGCTTTCCAAATTTGCTTTGACTTCTGTTCTAGAAGAGCAGAAAATCTGAAACACAGTTGGCATGACCTTGGTTTATACATTGCTGCTGCTAAGTCGCTTCAGTTGAGTCTGACTCTGTGCGACCCCATAGACAGCAGCCCACCAGGCTCCCCCGTCCCTGGGATTCTCCAGGCAAGAACACCGGAGTGGGTTGCCATTGCCTTCTCCGGGTTGTACATCATGTCCCCATGAACTCAGACAGGATGACATCCAGGAAAGAAAGGGCAGAGTGGGCTCCCTGCTCTCCCAACCAGACAGCTAGCTGTCTGTTTCCACTGTAGAGGTCTGATGGAGGCGTGTGGCCTCCCCAGCTGACCTACACTCCCTGTTGGGCAGGAATGGAACTAGATTCTTACTGTATTTTGTGTAATGGGTGCCAAACACCACGTAACAGTCTCCTGTATGTAGCTGTATTTAAAGGTGTAGAAGTATACCTCGTAGTGAGCAGAAATGTGCACCAGAGATTTTGAAATTGAAGAAATCTGTGGATTGAGCCAGAAAAATAAAAGCTCAAACCCCACAGAATGAGAGGCCCTGAGCTGCCATCATCTGGAGTTTGGGCCTTTAGAAGCAGGTTGATTTGTTAGTAATTCATTAATAACATTCATTTATTACATACCTTTATGATAGCATAATAAATCATCATTTATTGGGAATTTACTATGTGGCAGGCACCAGGCTAAGTCCTATATATACATTACCCTTTTTTTAAAATTGAAGTATAGTTGCTTTAAATATTTCAGGTGTAAAGCAAAGTGATTCAGTTGTTTTATATATATAAAATACATATGATGAGATGGTTGGATGGCATCACCAACTCGATGGACATGAGTTTGAGCAAGCTCTGGGAATTGGTGATGGACAAGGAAGCCTGGCATGCTTGCTGCAGTCCATGAGGTCGCAAAAAGTCAGACATGACTGAACAACTGAACTGAACTGATACATATATGTATGTGTATATGTATTTTTTTCTTTAGATTCTTTTATAGGTCATTACGCAATATTGAGTATAGTTCCTTGTGCTATGTAGTAGGTCTTTGTTTATTTTATATATAGCAGTGTGCATATGTTAGTCCCAAATTCCCAATGTATCCACCCTCACCCCTATCCTTTTCCTTTTGGTAACCGTAAATTTGTTTTCTATGCCTTTGAGTCTGTTTCTGTTTGTGTATAAGTTCATTTGTATCATTTTTTCAGACTCCATGTACAAGTGATCACATGTCATATTTGTTTTTCTCTGTCTGACTTACTTCCCTTAGTATGATAATCTCTTTGTACATGACTCTTTGGTCCTCATCACTCTGTGAGTGAGCTGTCATTTTCAGCAGGGAGACCAGGAGATTGAGACTCAGAGACAAAGTAATTTATACTAAGTCACACATGTATGGCAGAGCCTGGAATTCAACACAGGTAGTTTGGCTCAATATGTGTAAAACATGAATTAGTGTTTTTACAGAGATTTTTTCAAATACGTGATTTTAAAAGTATGCTTCATTTTAAAGTGTTATTTCTTATCACATCCAGAGACCCTTTCCCCCCAGTTCCTGCAACACCTCTTGGTTATCGCGGAAACCAGTGAACTGATTGGAGTCAGCTAACAAAAATTTGCTGTATAGACGCTCTTTGCCCAAACACATCTCTTCCTGCTGGGGAAGGCTCTCTGTAGTGCCAATATCTAAGAAGGTATCATTTCTCTGCGTGGGCAAACTAATGGGAGCGCTGAGCAATTATCTGGAAAATGCAGTCGCTGCCAGCAGGCAATAAGAATAATTTAAACCAATAAACTCTTTTCCCTCAACTGCAAGGCTCAGGTAGGGTTTTCTTCACTTGTCTTTTTGTTTTGTTTTCCATTGGCTGAGCTTTCCAAATAATTGTTCCATCTGTCCACTTCACTTTGTCTGAGTAATCGCAGCCCGAGGGGAGTTAGAAGTCAAACCTCAGACATGCTGGGAAAGCTAATGCGTGGGAGGCTGTGGGAAGAGAAATCCTTGTCTGTTCTCCTTCCCTGCAGCTGGGCCAGGGATCCGGAAGTAAATTATAAGCACCAGTTGCCCCAGGGAGGAAGCTAAATTTTGGGAAGGGGGGTGGGGGGTACTACTTGGAAGACCGCATTGTCTGGAGTGTCAGCTACCAGGAAGGAGCGATCTTAGCAATAGGGTTAAGGAGAGAGATGAAAAGTGCAGAGACAGGAAGTAACAACCAGAACCCTCGTAACAGCCTTTACTCTGAGCTGGGCGCTTGGCTGGACACTCTATGTGGAGTGTAAAGTAAACTGTATTATTCTGATCCCTCCAACAGCTCTGTTTCACAAATAAGCTGAGGCCCAGAAAGGTCAAGTAACGTGCTAGTCAATAGCAGAGGCCGGATCTGAACTGAGTTTTAGTGCAGAGCCCTCGCTCTTAGCCGCAGCTCCTGGCTGCTGTAACCCAGAGGTGCAAACCAGGGATGGATGTAGACTTCTAGAGAGGACAAAATAAGATTAGGAAAGCCTGAGTAGTCTTTATTTTGCATCGATATATTTTACATGCATTAGAAATAAAATGCCTAGATATTCTATAATAACCAATATAGGAAAGGAATCCTGAAAAAAAAATGAATATATATATACGTGTACAACTGCATCACTATGTTGTACACCTGAAACATTGTAAATCAGCTAGTCTCTAATAAAAAATTTTAAGACAAATATTTTAAAAAAGAAAATGCTTGGAAGTAAAAACAGATTAGATTTTCCACTTACAAAGGCATAGAGAGGTTAAATAACTCAAATGAGGCCACGAAGTCAGTAAATAGGTTAGTGGAGGATTTAAATCAGAATCTCTCAACCCAGTCAAAGACTGTGCTTTTCAGTATATTAGACAGCCTCCCTGCTTTCCTACGATCAACTTCCAGGTAAAGCAAATGAGCCCTTTCTCTTATAAACAGAATATGCTATTTCTCAAGACATTGAGCAACTGTAACGTATTTTTGCAAAAATACTATGTTAAAGAAAGTTAAAAGGATTTATAAAATTTAAGACTTCCCCCAACATCTGACTTGTTAATGCCCACTCTAAATATCCAAGACTGGGAAATGATAAGCAGAGTATCTCTAATCTGTTTGACTGAGGAACCATTTTTTTTCCTTGTCCAAGATAAAACTTGGACAATGGTTGACCAATGTGTCTGCCATAGATATGGCTTTGCTCCTGTGCTTTTGCCTCTGTCTAGTAGAATGGAGGCTTTTCAAAACACCCACACTCACACTCTGCTGCCTAATACGTGAATCTTATGTTGGCTGAGCAGCTAATTTCAAATATGGTGCGGTCTCTCCAAATTTATATCTTAAATGATCTTATGTGACCCATCCCCTATGGGGTGCAGTGAATCACATAGAGATCATTCTACTCTGATAAAATATTAATAAAAAATAATGACTTAATTTCTTGATGTATCTTATTGAAGGATTCCTGAAAGGAAATGTCAGTGCAGAGAAATACCTCTTAGTAGTGGAATTTTAAGCACAAAGATCTGCTTATGCCTTGAGGAGTGGATTGTAGGGTCTTTCTGGTACTAAAGTGTAGGCTATGGCATTCTCTCTGAAGATAAAGGTAACATGAGGATAAGACTTTCAGAGTGATGTTGGAGGTACAGATTGTATGAGTAGGATGTTCTGGTGGGTTGAGTAAGACCACGGAGGAATCCTAGAATAAAATTTCCAATTACCATGGATGTGAAACTTAAAATTAGGCAGCCATATTGCCATTTATAATCAAGAAAATAGATCTACAATACTTATTTTGTGAATACGTATATATACATATATTTTGTCTTGTTAAACAATTTTTTTTTCCTTGGAGGGTAATTGTTTTACAATGTTGCTGTGGTCTCTGCCATACGTCAATGCAAGTCATAATTATACACACACACACACACACACACACACACACATATATATATATATGTGTCCTTTCCTTCTTAAGCCTCCCTTCCCCACCCCATTCTACCCACCTAGGTTGTCACAGAGCATCAGGCTGGGCTCCCTGTGTTCTGTATCAGCTTCCTGCTGGTTATCTATTTGACACATGATAGTGTATATACGTCAGTGCTACTTTCTCAATTTGTCCTACCCTTCCTTCCCCAACTGTGTCCACCAGTCTATTCTCTACATTTGCATCTCCATTTCTTTTCTATAAATAGGTTCATTGGACTATTTTTGTAGATTCCTTATATATGCATTAATACACATTATTTGTTTTTCTCTTTCTGACTTATTTCACTCTGTATAACAGGCTCTAGGTTCATCCATTTCACTACAGTTGTTTCAAACTTGTTTTTTTTTATGGCTAAGTAATATTCCATTGTGGGCTTCCCTGTGGACTCAGTGGTAAAGAATCTGCCTTCTAATGCAGGAGATGTGGGTTGAATCCCTGGTTCAGGAAGATTGTCTGAAGGAAGAAATGGCAACCCTCTCTAGTATTCTTTCCTGTGAAATCACATGGACAGAGGAGCCTGATGGGCTACAGTCCATGGGTTAGCAAATAGTCATATACAACTTAGCAACTAAACAACAACAACAACAATATTCCATTGTATATACGTACCAGAACTTTATCCGTTCTTCTGTTGATTGACATCTAGGTTGCTGCCATGTCCTGGCTATTGTAAATAGTCCTGCAGTGAATATTGGGGTACATGTCTCTTTTTGAATTGTGGTTTTCTCAGGGTACATGCCCAGTGGTGGCATTGCTGCTGGTGGTGGTGGTGTTCAGTTGCTAAATCATCTCCTGCTCTTTGCTGGGTAACGAGGTAGTTATTTCTAGTTTGTTAAGGAATCTCCATACTCTTCTCTATAGTGGCTAAAATGAATTACATTCCTACCAGCAGTGCAGTAGGGTTCCCTTTTCTCCACATCCTCTCCAGCGTTTATTCTTTGTAGTTTTTTTTTCATGATAGTCATTCTTTATTGAAAGGTTATTGGTTTACAGTGTTGTTAGTTTTAAGCGTATAGCAGCATGATTCAGTTATATGTATTTATATGTGGTGGTGGTGGTTTAGTCGCTAAGTCGTGTCCGACTCTTGTGACCCTATGGACTGTTACCTGCCAGGCTTCTCTCTCCATGGGATTCTCCAGTCAAGAATACTGGAGTGGTTTGCCATTTCCTTCTCCAAGGGATCTTCCCAACCCAGGGATCAAACACAGGTCTCCTGCATTGCAGGCAGATTCTTTACTGACTGAGCTACGAGAGAAGCTCCGTATATGTGTTATGTATGTGTGTGTATAAATATATAGGTTTCCCTGGAGGCTCAATGATAAAGCATCCTCCTGCCAATACAGGAGAGGCAGGTTCAACCCCTGGGTTGGGGAGGTACTCTGGAGAAAGAAATGGCAACCCACTCTAGCATTCTTGCCTGGAGAATTATTTCATGGAAATTCCATGGACAGAGGAGCCTGGTGGGCTATATATACTCCATGGGGGTTGCAAAGAGTCAGATGTGACATAGTGACTGAATAGTCTCCTGTACTATACAGTAGGACCTTTTTCTTTATCTGTTTCATATATAGTAGTTGGTATCTATTAATCCTAAACTCATAATTTATCTCTTGCCCCTCTTTTCTTTGGTCACCATATGTTTACTTTTGTATGTCTATGAACTTTTTTCTGTTTTATAAATAAGTTTATTTGTATTCTTAGATTCCACATATAAGCAATAAATACATTTTCTTTGTCAGTTCAGTTGCTCAGTCATGTCTGACTCTTTGCGACCCCATGGACTGCAGCACGCCAGGCTTCGCCGTCTATCACCAACTCCTGGAACTTGCTCAAACTCATGTCCATAGAGTTGGTGATGCCATCCAACCATCTTATCCTCTGTCGTCCCCAGACGACATCTCCTGCCTTCAATCTTTCCCAGTATCATGGTCTTTTCCAATGAGTTGGCTTTTCACATCAGGTGACCAAAGTACTGAAGCTTCAGCTTCAGCATCAGTCCTTCCAGTGAGTATTCAAGGTTGAGCCCCTTTAGGATTGACTACTTTTTTTTATTGTCTGTCTTCCCATCTCTTCCCATCTCTAAAAGTTTCATAAGAACAGCAGCCTTATTTTCCATATCCCCACAACCCTGGACATTGTTGACCTTCAATAAATATTTGTTGAACAGTTTATTGGATGAATAAATGATGTAATGAGGAACAGTAACCCACTAGCCATAAAGCTTGAGAAAGTGGCCCAATCCAGTAACATTCAGCTCACTTCGTCTCTCCTGCCATTCTGTGTCCTTCCTACTGTTTGTTAATCAGACATCATTTTTTGCACACAACTGCAAAAGGTTGACTAGCTCATGCCCCTCAAAGCTTCGTTTCCCTCAATAGTTCCTCTCCCTAATAATGATAGTCCTGAGTATAGTTCAGCGGGGTTAGTTCAGCAGGTGAGCCATGTGTGTCTAGTCATTTGGGGACTCTCAGCACCTGATTATTTCAGGAGATCCTCCGTCTCGCATCCTGGGCTCCAGCCAATGAGTTCTTCCCATATAAGAGAACTGTTTGACCTAAAAAAAGCAGGAGAGGGAGCAAGTTTAGATCATCCAAAAGCAAACCACAGCATTTCCTCTTTTATGCCCTTCTTGACTATCACCTTTTGTACTTAGCATGCATGTAGAGTTTTAAGAAAAGTCTGAATTTACTAATTGACCATTACAAATGGATGCTCCATTTATCAAAAGTACCTTGAGGTTCCTCTTTGAGGTTCCTTTTAACCAGTAAGCTTCTCTCATATACCTGTAGGCAAGAATTTAGGTCACAGAAATTCCATCTGCCTTTTACAACAGAGACACCTGATGGAGATGTGATGAGCAGGGAGGCCTGACTTGTGAATCCAGGTTTGTCTGTCTTAGCCACATGCTCTTGGGCAAACTCCTTCACCTCTCTGTGCATTCATGTCTTTGCTTGTAATCATATAATTTATGGGGCTATTGTGAGGACTCTTTGAGTCCTGTTTCCCTTGGTACCCAGCATACAACAAAACCTCAACATATAATAGTTAGAGAGAGCATCTAATTTATAAGAGATATTCAGTATCTTATTCATGTATTTCCACATGCATGCTCTATTATGCTAGGTTTACAACTGTTGTTATATACATTAGTGATGGTTTGTAGCTTCAGTTTACAAGAAGTCCATGTTGACATGCTTACCTACTATAAGTGGCTCTCAGGGGCTCCTCCATGATCCTGGAACACATTTTATTATTATGTTTTTTTTTTAGTATTTCGTAAATATATTTAAATGGAATAAGATCATTCTAAATTGAGTCCTGTGGAAACTCAGAAAATTATACATTTAGATAATTTTTTTTTGTATAATGGAAAATAAAACCAAGTGGAGGAGGCATTAATGAACTTGACTTAGGGCAGGGTTCTCAGTCATGCCTCTCCAGATGGTCTGGAACACACTTTGAATGACCATCCCTTGCAGTATTTTTCATGCCTACAGATTCTGAGATTTGCTTTCTGTTTCTGTTTTCTGTCAGTGAATTATTTTAGCTTCTAACTTTGCAAATCCTAATTGCTTATACTTTTTTTTTTTTTGTATAGCAAAAAAAGCCTGTGGACAAAGGGAGTGAAGGACAAGGGTACAAATCTGGTCGTACCTGCTTAGCTGGCTGGATTTCCTCCCTTCCTATTTTGATGCGGCATTGTTTGATTTCCCTGTTTTCAAATGCGCTCATTGCTTCCCATCTTGCCAAGCTCTTCATCATTTTCTTCCTTCAGGAGGAAAAGAAACAACTGCCACCAAAACTTCATTTACCATACAGTTTAATTGAATTTATGGCACCTGCCACAAAATAAAAGAAAAACCTCACAAATACTAATATTTGCGACTACTAGGATTAGGTAACCTCTGAAGTTTTAAAAGAATTCTTCGAGGCATTTATTTGCAAATTGGACTCCATTTGCATATTTCATAAGCACAATGCAAATGTATTATTTATCAGGTGGTCTAGGCATGCCTGCTCAAATGAATGGTTGCAAATTCAACCTTCATTTAAAAAATCCTTGTTATAAATTTATTCCCCCATTTGCAGGACAAATGGGCTTTTCAACCCTGCCTTTCCTATTTTATTCAAAATACTCTAGGCTCCACACTAAGAATGACCTTTTGCGGGATTATAGGCCTGTGAATTTGAAAGAATGGCCTTCAGTATATAAAATTACAAGGTAATTTACAATGTCAAAATTGCCCATTCCCATTGAGTTGCATCTATCACAACAATATCCATTCCAAAAATGATCTTGCAGGATATAGGCAGAAGTACAACCTCCTCCACTTAGGCAACTTTGTGAATGACTCAGGAGTCGGGTGTTTCATGCCTTAATAACTTATCTAACCTTCGTGGGCAGGCCTAAGAAGAAACTGATTTTGAACTGGTGCTGGTTCCTGTTGGTCTCAGACCCCATGGGCCAGAGAAAACCACACTTATCAGTTCCAGGGAAACTAATGAGTGAATAATCCGCACAGGAGAAAATAAGATTCAATAAGCAGGTCGTTGTTTGGCTTTTTGCCACTTGTGCTTTATAAAGTCACCATCCATTTTAAGTGAAGCAAGTAGGAGAGCTTTTTTTTTTTTCCTAATATGATTGCTGTCTTTGGTGAAAAGTAATTACAGACAGAAAATGCTGAACATAGAGGAGTATTTGCTAAAGCATCTATCAGGGCTTCATTTTTTGCACGTTCCCCCCCCCCCCAATGCTGAAGGCATTTTCATCCTTGTAGAGATGCACAATGTTCTCTGTATGAAAAGACTGAGACATCAGTTTAGTGACAGAGAGCTGGCCCTATAGCCTGACTCCTTTCTGCTTGCCTGTCATATCAAGTATCTGAGCACTGGTTTTTATCCTGTGGCAACAGCTTCCACCCTAGGATTAAAGAGCTTCTTCTCCTGCTTGTCTAAATAAATTAAACACTCATTTCCTGCCTTTTAATAGGTGCCAAGAGATGTTTTAGGTTGTAAAAGTGAAAGGATAAATAAGAGGTAGGTCCTGCCCTTAAATAATTTAGAGTCTATAAACAGATGTAAATAAAGAATTAGAATGTAATACTGTTTGTACTTTGATACTTGACGTTTTGGCTAAAGGTTGACACAGTAAGCCAGAAGATGAGTAAAATGTATTGTTCTGAAATGATGTACCCCTTAAAATCTAAAAATGGCTGTTTTTTCTTGTGGAAGAAATAAAAATGATTGTATAATTATTCAAAGATAATACCTTGTTTCTCCATTTGTGTATGGGGGACTGGATTCAGCTGTAACCAAATAAAGAGTGGCTTCAACATTTTAAGTTGGACTTTTTTTTCTGCCCTGAAAAGCCAGAGGTAGGCAATTGTTGGGTTGGTTCAGTGGCTTAAATATATCAGGGTCGAGGTCTCTCTGGTCATTTTTCTTTGGAATACCAGGAGACTGTGATAGCACCTGTCACCACATATTATTTCAGAAAGCACAAAGGAGAACAATGGTATATGGAGGAAAAGTGGCATCTGTATCACAAGACAAGAGATGCTTCCAGATACTCCTAGGAGGAGCAGATATGAGCCACATGACCATTCCTAGCTGTAAGAGAGTCTATGATTCCAAGCATTTTTATTTCTTTAAACAAGACAATGGGTAGCAATGAACAAAATCAAGAATCTGTTAGTAAGATATAAAGTAAGGATGGATATTGCATTAGGCAGCCAGGAGTTTCTGACACATCATTTGCCAGAAGTACAAGGTAAAGGGACAATATGGAAGAGGGAATAACCATCTGAGGACATAGAGAGTCTCCTGCAGGAGCTGGAATTTGATATGTAAACAATAACCTTACTAGAAGCCAGAACTTTACCATTGTTTTGATTATGTATATAATTTCAAAGTTAATTTCACATGAGCAAAAATTCTGACCAACTATATGATATGACAAGAAAAAAAAATTCATTGTATCTAGAAATGGTCTTCTATGGTGATTTAAATTTCTACTCTCAGGAATCTTGTAAGAACTTTTCAAAGAATCTCTTATAGTGCTGTTAGTTATAGATGATAAAATAGTAACTTAAGGCTTAGAATAATTGGTTTCTCTGGTTAACACTATGTTTTGCAGGACACATGGTCTGAGGGAGTGGTATGGATAAATACACTTGAGACAACAGGTGATGGGATGCCATGGTGGGAAGCCAGGTGCTTCTTAAGGCAAATGAATGTTCTCATTGGATGGAAACATAAACAGGCAAAAAATTCTGAAGATACTTGAGGGCAAAGAGTTATGGAACATAAACACAGTCTAGTAGATTTCTACCTTCCTTTTTTCCTTCCTTTCTTCCAGGCCAGATGATCTAGCTGGTGAATGCTACCATACATTTAAGGAAGAAATAGTACCAATTACACACAAACTTTTCCAGAAAATTGAAGGGTGAGTGATTCCCAATTTATTCTGTGAGGTTAGCAGTCTTTGAGACCAATTTCTCTCATGTGTATAATCTCAAAAATTATAAACAAAATTTTAGTGATTAAAATCTAACAATATACAGAGAGATAGTGCACCATGACCAAATGGGAGCTTACTTTAACATTAAAAATTGGTGTAATTCACCACATAATAAAATATTTTTAAAATATCACCACAATAGATGCAGAAAACGCATTTTACAAAATCTAACATCCCCAATAAAAACTCTTAGCAAATTAGAAATAGAATGGCACTTCCTTAACCTGGTAAACAGATAAACCAATCTGTGAAAAATCTACAACTAATATTATAGTTAATGGTGAAAAACTTAAAGGATTCACGTTTCAGTTTAGGAATAAGATAAGCATACCTAATTTAACTGCTTCCGTTAAAATTTTTATAGGAGGTTTTAACCAATGGAACAAGGCAAGAAAAATAAGACATACACATAGCAAATTAGCACCAGAAAAGATGCTTATTTAGGAAGGTGCACATTTAATACACAGTAAGCTACTAGATTCCCAGTAGAATGGCTAAAATATCTGCTTATATAGTGGGCTGGTGTGGATGTGGATTAACTGAAATTCTCAGATCTGCTGGTGATAACAATCACTTCAGAAAAAAAATCAATCTAGATTGGAATTTCTTATTATTAAAAGTGATTACACATACTATAATACTCAACTATTCCATTCCTAAGTATTTACCCAAGAGAAATAAAAGCATATGCAAATACCTATACATGAATGTTTCTAGCAGCTTTACTTGTAATAACAAAAAATTGGAAACAGCTCAAATTCAGGTAATGGGTCAGCAAACTGTGCTGTATCCATATAATGCAATGCTAGTCAGCAATACAGAGGTATGAACTTGTAACACAAAGATGTGGATTAATCTTAAAATAATTTGCTGAGTGAAGGAAATCAAAAGGAAAAAAGTACATGTAATAGACTTTCATTTATATAAAATTATAGAGGATACAAATGAATGAATAGCAACAGTGAATTGATCAGAGGTGCCTGAGATGGGAGGCTGAGGAAGGTGGGGAGGTGGTGAGCAAAAGCGGGAAAGAATGATTATAAAGGAGCAGGAGGGTGTTTTCTGTGTGTATTATATTGATTTGAGTGATGTTTGAAAGTGGTAGTATATCTCAATACATGTCAAAACTTATCAAATTGTATACTCTACATATGTCCAGTTGAATAAATGTCAAATTTAACTCCAAAAGCTTTTTTAAAGAGTAGAAAGGACTACAATAACCATCTATTAAGGCCTTATGATAAATAATAGAAAAATCAATACAAAATAATCATGTACACAATAGGGAAAACTTTGAGAAAAATAATGCTTTGATATATGCTACTTTTTATTTCTATTCCCAAATGACATGCTAGGATGCATTGGGGGAAGAATAGCTATCGTCTCATTTTCTCAATATCTCACACACAAAAATTTACATCCATCTTTTTAAAGTTCTTAGACACCTCCATTTCCTTTGATTAGTAAACTAGAGTGAGATTTCCAGTCAGGCACATTGCTGTGTTATTACTTTTTTGAGAGTATAAAAACTTTTTCTTTTGTTCAGCAAATAAATTCTTTAGAAAGATGGCAGCGAGAACCCTGCATGCGAGACAGCAAAAGGAATGCAGACGTATAGAACAGACTCGTGGACTCTGTGGATGAGGGCAAGGGTGGGATGATATGGGAGAATGGCATTGAAACATGTTAATTATCATATGTGAAATCAATCGCCCCCCCAGGATTGATGCTCGGGGCTGGTGCACCGAGATTTCCCAGGGGGAGGGAATTGGGATGGAGGAGGGAGGGACATTCTGGAGGGGAAGCATATGTAAACCCATGGCGGTTTCATGTCATTGTATGGCAAAACCAAAAAAAAAAAATTCTTAGGATGTAGAATCAAAACAAAAATAAAAATGCATGGCTCCACTGTCTCACCCACAGATTTTGTCCCCTCATCCCTTCCTCACTCATACATCCAGTTATCTTGAGTTCTTCTGGATTCTTCTTTCTTAATAATCAGTGAATATAGCCACTATCGCCCATCCTCTTGTTCTTCCTCCCATCAGATGGTTTGAAAGTCAGTTTAGCCAATTAACAATTTGCTTTTTGGTTAAAATCATGCAGTCTCTCAGTCATGTCCGACTCTCTGAGACCCCACGGACTGCAGCAAACCAGACTTCCCTGTCTTCACCACCTCCCAGAGCTTGTTCAAACTCATGTCCATTGAGTCGGTGATGCCATCCAACCATCTTGTTCTTGGCTTTCCCCTTTCCTGCCTTCCTCTTTTCCTGCATCAAGGTCTTTTCCAACGAGTTGGCTGTTTGCATCAGGTGGTCAAAGTACTGGAGCTTCAGCCTCAGCATCAGTGCCTCTGATGAATATTCAGGATTGATTTCCTTTGGGATTGACTGGTATCTCAAGAGTCTGTTCCAACACCACAGTTCAAAAGCATCAATTCTTCAGCACTCAGCATTCTTTATGGTCTAACTCTCACATCCATACATGACAACTTGAAAAACTATAGCTTTGACTATATAGACCTTTATCTGCAAAGTAACGTCTCTGCTTTAAAATACGCTGCCTAGGTTTGTCATAGGTTTTCTTACCAAGGAGCAAGCATCTTTTAATTTCATGGCTGCAGTCACCATCCAGAGTGGTTTTGGAGCCCAAGAAAATAAAGTCTCTCACTGGTTCCATTGTTTCCCCATCACTTTGTCATGATGTGATGGGACCAGATGCCATGATCTTCATTTTTTGAATGTTAAGTTTTAAGCCAGCTTTTTCACTCTTGTCTTTCACCTTCATCAAGAGGCTCTCTAGTTTCTTCTTTGCTTTCTACCGTAGGGTGGTATCATCTGCATATCTGAGGTTATTGATATTTTTCCCAGCAGTCTTGATTCCAGCTTGTGCTTCATCCAACCTGGCACTTCACATGATGAATTCTGCATAAAAGTGAAATAAACAGGGTGATAATATATAGCCTTGATGTACTCCTTTCCCAGTTTTGAACCAGTTCATTGTTTCATGTCTTGTTCTAACTGTTGCTTCTTGACCTGCATACAGGTTTCTTAGGAGGCAGGTAAGACAGTTTGGTATTTCCATCTCTTTAAGAATTTTCCACATTTTGTTGTGATCCCTATCAGTTCAGTTCAGTCACTCAATCGTTTCTGACTCTTTGTGACCCCATGGACTGCAGCATGCCAGGCTTCCCTGTCCATCACCAACTCTCAGAGCTTGCTCAAATTCATGTCCATCAAGGTGGGGATGCCATCCAACAATCTCATCCTCTGTCATCCCCTTCTCCTCCTGTCTTCAATATTTACCAGCATCAGGGTCTTTTCTACAGAGTCAGTTCTTTGCATCAGGTGGCCAAAGCATTGGAGCTTCAACTTCAGCATCAGTCCTTCAGAAGTTCTTGGTTCACATACTGTTGAAGCCTGGCTTGGAGAATTTTGAGCATTACTTTGCTAACATGTGAGAAGAACGCAGTTGTTTGGTCATTTGAACATTCTTTGGCATTGCCCTTCTTTGGGATTGGAATGAAAATTGACCTTTTCTAGTCCTGTGGCCACTGCTGAGTTTTCCAAATTTGCTGGCATATTGAGTGCAGTACTTTCATAGCATCATCTTTTAGGATTTGAAATAGCTCAACTGGAATTCCATCACCTCCACTAGCTTTGTTTGTAGTGATGCTTTCTAAGGCCCACCTGACTTCACACTCCAAGATGTCTGGCTCTAGGTGAGGGATCACACCATCATAGTTATCTGTGTTGTTAAGATCTTTTTTTTATAGCTTTTCTGTGTATTATTGCTACCTCTTCTTAATATCTTTGCTTCTGTTAGGTCTATACTGTTTCTGTCCTTCATTGTGCCCATCTTTGGATGAAATGCTCCCTTGGTATCTCTAATTTTCTTGAAGAGATCTCTAGTCTTTCCCAATCTATTTTCTTCCTATATATCTCTGCATTGTTCACTTAGGAAGGCTTTCTCATCTCTTCTTGCTATTCTTTGGTACTCTGCATTCAGATGGGTATATCTTTCCTTTTCTCCTTTGCTTTTGCTTCTCTTCTTTTCTCAGCTATTTGTAAGGCTTCCTCAGACAACCATTTTGCCTTTTTGCATTTCTTTTTCTTGACAATAATTTTGATCACTGCCTTCTGTACAGTGTTACAAACCTCCATCCATAATTCTTCAGGTACTGGGTCAGATCTAATCCCTTGAATCTCTATTTGTCGCTTCCACTGTATAATCATAAGGGATTTGATTTAGGTCATACCTCAATGGCCTAGTGATTTTCCCTACTTTCTTCGATTTGAGTCTGAATTTGGCATAAGGAGTTCATGATCTGAGCCACAGTCAGCTCCCGGTCTTGTTTTTGCTGACTGTATAGAGCTTCTCCATCTTTGACTTTAGAGAATATAATCAATCTGATTCCAGTATTGACCATCTGGTGGTGTCCAAGTGTAGAGTCTTCTCTTGTGTTGTTGGAAGAGGGTGTTTGCTATGACCAGTGTGTTGTCTTGGCAAAACTCTGTTAGCCTTTTCCCTGCTTCATTCTGTACTCCAAGGTCAAATTTGCCTATTACTCCAACTATCTCTTGACTTCCTACTTTTGCATTCCAGTCCCCTATGATAAAAAGGACATCTTCCTTTTGGTGTTAGTTCTAGAAGGTCTGGTAAGTCTTCATAGAGTCATTAAATTTTAGCTTCTTTGGTATTAGTGATTGGGGCATAGACTTGGATTGCTGTGATACTGAATGGTTTGCCTTGGAAACAAACAGAGATCATTGTGTCATTTTTGAGATTGCACCCAAGTACTGTATTTCAAATTCTTTTGTTGACTGTGAGGGCTACTCCATTTCTTCTAAGGGATTCTTGCCCATGACAGTAGATATAATGCTTCTTTGAATTAAATTCACCCATTCTGGTCCATTTTAGTTCATTGATTCCTAAAATGTCGATGTTCACTCTTGCCATCTCCTGTTTGACCACTTGCAATTTACCTTGATTCATGGATCTAACATTCCAGGTTCCTATGCAGTATTCTTTTTTATAGCATCGGACTTAACTTTCACCACCAGACGCATCAACAACTAGGTGTTGTTTCCACTTTGGCTCAGCCTCTTCATTCCTTCTGGAGCTATTTCTCTGCTCTTCTCCAGTAGCATATTAGACACCTACTGACCTGGGGAGTTCATCTTTTAGTGCCATATCTCTTTGTCTTTGCAGTGAATTAAACCGAACAAAATCAATCCAATAATGATTTCAGTGTGATATCACTAATGGTTGCTTCAATTCCATGCAAAGCAAAAGTTTGACTTAGAAAAATCTAACATATTGAGACTTCCTGGGTGGTCCTGTGGCTAAGACTCTGCACTCCCAATGCAGGGGGCCTTGTTTGATCCCTGTTCTTGGAATTAAGGGCTTCTCAGGTGTGGCAGTGGTAAGGGATCTTCCTGCTAATGCAGGAGACTTGGTTTTGATCCCTGAGTCAGGAATATCCCCTGAAGGAGGAAATGACAATCCATTCCAGTATTCTTGCCTGAAAAAACCCTATGGACGGAGGAGCCTGGAGGGCTACAATCCATGGGGTTGCAAAGAGTCAGACATCACTGAGCATGCACACATACATGCAGGGAATTAGATCCCACATGCTGCAATTATGACTCAGTGCAGCCAAATAAATATAAATAAGTAAAAATTAAAAAAAATAAAATATAATATTTGTTAATACCTTCGCTGTACTTGTTTATGTGTTCCTATTCTTCATAAGTTCACAGGCAAGTTGGGTATATAGAAATGACCTATTTTTACTAAACACAACAGCAGTTGCTAAAATGGAACAATATATAAGATGTTAAGGTAGCAAGTTTTAAATAAAAATAAAAGCCTGTCTTCTATTAGTCTAAGTCTAGAGTCCTCTTTTTAAAATTATAGTAGAAATATAATAGCATAGTATAAATATAAAAGTATAGTATAATATACTTTTTTTAAAATTTAAAATATAGATGATTTACAATGTTAATTTCTGCTGTACAGTAAAGTGACTCAGTAATACACAAATATACGTTCTTTTTTATTTTTCACTCTCTCTGATGGGATCTCTCCTCTTGGAGATCCAGCATCCTAGATAGAAAAGGTTTTATACTAAGTTGTGGCTGTTGTGTTAGTGAGACATACACTCACAGAGAGCCTTTTTTATGTCATCATGGTCTCCTCATGACAACACACTCAGAATCGCACAATTGTAGGCTCTTTCTATGTAGTTGAATACACATCTACAGCTGTCTCATAGCCAATTGCAAAATAGATTCTTCTCAAAGAAAATCTGGGCAAGGATCAAGTCCTTCTCTTGAAGTCTGTCCTGTCTCTGTCTCTCTCTGCAGAAAAAAGCATGCTGCTGATGCCAAGCCCCTGAAAATAACTCTTTGCAGCAGTCTCCCAATCAACAAGGAGTTTTATTGGCTGCCTGTCACACCCTCTGTTCATTGTATCCCCGCAGCCAAGCTGGCACAGAAGAGGCAGCACAAAGCCTGACCCCCAACTCCAAAAGGGCCCCGCTGGGGCAGTGCAAGAAGAGAGCCAGTGCTGGTAATAGGAGCGCTGGCATCTAGCTCGAACTCTGCGGTGAACTCACTGTGTGTCCCCTCTGGGCCCCAGGGTCCTCTGCTTTTAGTGGGACCACATGCTCTCCAAGGGCTGATCAAATTCAGAAACCAGCTCTTACCTGAAGCTAGAAAGAAGACAGGTGCATGCCACCTGTCGGCTGTCCTCCTAGCCTTCCAGTAAGTGACACTCAGACCTTCCTGAGCCATAGTTGCAAGAAGAGAGGAATAAGCATCTTCTGGGATGTGTAGCTATGTGATCTGGTAGAGAATGGCCTATTGACAACATTGCCATAGCAACTGGAATGCCATTTGGCACCAAGATTCAGGGAAAGGCTCAAGGCGGGCAACTTAAGAGAAACATGTTTTCCTTTCTCACCTAAGTCAACTTCTTTCTCCCAGCCCATCCACTTTAGAAATTAATATACTTCCCTAAAGCACATTCACTAAACCAGACAGGCATCTTACTAAACCATGAGAGAGAGCCTGGTGGTAAAAGAAAAATCTAGGATCAGAAATAAAACTGCCATCTTAGAGGCCTAGGTCTGCAGCAGTACGTTTACTGTATTGTGAGTCCTCTCCCCTCTTGGGGTCTTGCTTCCTCATCTGTCAAATGGAAAGAATCAGACTAGGTACTATCTAAGGTGTCATTCGGTTCAGATACTCTAGCCCGAGGTTTGCAAACTGGTGATATAGAGATCATACTCAATGCGCAGATGGTGGTGTATTTGCACTGTGTTGGGTCAGACACACAGAGTTCAAATTTGAACTGATTGAATATATTTAAAAATTTTGAGTTTATGCATAATAATCTGGATTTTCTGCTTCTTCTGAAAATTAAGCAAAATCCAGGCAATCCAGTAACACTGAACTGAAATCCTTCATGGCAGTGATTAGCTGGTACTGAGTAGCTGCTGCCCCCTTTGTACAGGTCTCACCATCCCTGCCATTTCTGAGGTGATCATTGACTCAGGTCATGTATCAACTCTGCTGAGCATCTTACAGCTAGCTGGCCTTTCCCATCCTAATTGATCAAGGAATTTGTGTTTTTAGCTGCTGTCTAGCTCTTTTAGGATAGAGATGGCATGATCCAAACTCTCTTTAAATCACTAATGCCACCACTAAGCAGTGATCTTGGTGGAAGACAGAAACTGGGTCTGAAGACTTCCTAGGATGAGAAAACTGGCAGTAACATTGGCTGCTTTGACCACTCATCCCAATCAACAGAGCTCAGGGCCTAGCAACCATATTTGTGGATGATGATTGGAAATATCACTGACATTGGTCACATGATCCTTTGTAACTCTCAGCAAATTAGGAATTCTCTATGACTCGGTCTTTTCACGTGTGAAATAAGATGATTGACAATAAGCAAGCTTCTATCTAAAGCTAAAATTTCATGAAGGAAAATAAATACCCATACAAAGGCCCATACTTTAAAAAAAATTGTTGAAGTATAGATTTATAATATGTCGATTTCTGCTGTATAGCAAAGTGAGTCAGTTACATATACATGTATATATATGTACATTATTTTTCTTATTTTTTCCATTATGGTTTAACAGGTTATTGAATATAGTTCTCAGTGCTACACAGTAGAACCTTGTTGTTTATCCATCCTATATATAGTGGTTTGTATCTGTTAATCCCAAGCTCCCAATGCATCCCTCCCCTGCCGCCTCCCCCTTGGCAACCACCAGTCTGTTCTCTAAATCTGTGTGTCTGATTATGTTTTATAGATCAGTTCATTTGTGTCATATTTTAGATTATACATATAAATGATATCATATAAAATTTGTCTTCTCTATGACTTACTTCGCTTAGTATGGTAATCTCTAGGTTCATCCATGTTGCTACAAATGAAAAGGCCCATATTTAAATCTGCCTCTGTATGTATGTGTTTCAGAGTATATATGTCTGCTTATTTTAAAGCACTTTTTTTTGTGACAATAGGTGCAGAGTCAGAACTCTAAGTATGGAGTTAGACTCACTGATAAAGGAATTGCGCTAGGACAGACATCAGGAAGAACTTCATCTGTGCCTGGTATTCCCTAAGAGATAGAAGCAGTCCAGACCCAACAGTAAAATTGGTAGTTTGGAGAAGACTAGCATAACTGACAAAGGAAGAGTAGGAATTTATCAAAGAAAGCCTAAGATTGAAATCCAAGGCCAGAGCTAAAAATACAAGCTATAAATCCATGTTGCAGGTGGATTCTTAACCCCAGAAATAAAAGAAAGGATCAGCAATAGGCCTGTGGGTTGTGGCCTCTCTATACACTAATAAAGGCTGTCAAATGCCTTTTGTATTCTCTCCCAGAAGCTAATTTTATTGAGAAATTATAGCCCTGTGTAGTCTTAGAGGAGAGACAGGTATTTTCATTACTGCCAGCTGAAACTGTATTCTAGCTCAGCTTTCCAGATGAGACTGGAGGCTGAGTAGCCTCTCTGGGCCTAAGGACTCTGACTATTGGATGGGCAGGCTGACCTGGGCACACTGAGAATATTGGGATCTCATGGGTAGGGTGACTTTGGCAAAGAGGGAATACTGGAATTCAGACAACCAGAGTGGAAATCCCAGCTCAGCCACGTCCTAGGTATGGTCTGAGTTCCGAAAACTTCCTGGGTCTTAGGTTCTTCACCTGTAAAGTGGGGTTCTGGTAGTACCCTCCTCACAGTGAGACGAGATGTGAGAAAGGGCATTCAAAGTATTTAGCGCAGTGTGTACTTCTTGGCTACTAGCTGAAATGTGCTCAGCTAAAGTTCCTCTTCTTCTTTTTATAAACTAGTGAACATTTTAGGTCCTTCACCAATTATAAGATTCTTTATTAAGTTGCTTGACTGTGCTTAGTGCCTTCAAAACAGACAACTCTAAGAGATGGGTACTGTATTATTACTGTCATTTTTAAAATGGAAAACACAGGCTCATCATATCTGGGGACTTGTGTCAGGTCAGAGCCAAACTACAAAGTTGTAGAGCCACTCTACAAAGCTGACTGCAGAGTGTATCCTCTATGTGATGACCCTTTGCAGCTTCCATCCAGTGTGCTGTCTACAACAGTGAGAAAAGCAGATGGGCAACAACGCCACTCTCAAGTGATAATGTGAGCGAAGGTTTCCATGCAGGAGTCCAGGAAAAGTCTGTCATGGGTGATGAGGATGAGAGCTGCTTAGCTCTCTGTGTGTTTTCAAAAGGTCAGTTTGGTTTCAATATTTGATTTTTTTCTGCTAATATAATCATTCTTCAATTGATAGACTCTCCCAAAATTTGACGATGCAATATTCCCCTTAATTGTAAAACCTAGTGGAATTGAAAGGAACATCCATGCTGTTGATAAGTAGACTGCCACTACTGCATACAAAAATGTTCTGCAAAGGGCCATTTTTACTTGAATATATATGTGTGTGTGTATGTACATATATATATATAAATATACGCATTAGTATTGGATACATATATTTTTGGGGAATTGGAAGTCATAGTAAGGCAGAAAATCTAACCCTACCAAAGATCCAATTCAAATTTGAAACAGAAATCCCCACCGACCAAACCAGGCACCGCGTTCTTCAGAACTGAATCCCCAGCGCTGGGTTGGCCACCCCCAGCCCCATCACCAATCCTGTTTCACTTTACTCTACTCTGCAATCAGCTCTGACTCTGGCAAGCAGTCAAGAAGGGAACAAGAGAGATGGGAGTTCTCTGAGTATCTGACCCCTTACTGGCCATTCAGCCATGCAAGCTGTGAGACCAGTTTAAAAAAAAAAAAAAGTTGCCTTTCTTTTCCTCCCTCCCCTCTGACAAACTGCCTCTTTCTCCCTCTGCCATCAGGAAGGGAAAACAATGGCTGGCCTTAGTGTTCCCATGAAAAGGGGCAGTCACACAGGGTGTGGCCGCAGGCCGGCTGCAAGTGCTCCAGGACACTGCCGGGGGGCCGAGAAGGGACAGCTCGGGTTGCTCCAGCCCAGACTGGTCCTGGCACAGGCAGATGGAGGGGCCAGAGCTGTGATTTGCTCCAGGACGCCATGCTTGCAGACCGGGCATCCTTCTAGGAACCACGAGGGTCTCCTCTCCCCAAGATGCTACCTGGTGTGCACATCTTTTAGAAGCGCATAGATCACACTCTGTGTTTCTTCCCTTGTTGGTCTTTGCAGGACAACTGGGCCCCCCCCTAACCCCAGGTGTCTCCTTGTGTTGCTTTCAGGACTTGGGGCACTCACCCAGGAGACACTATGGTGCTTCAGCCAGGTGAAAGGCACCCTGGAGACTGGAGCCGCAGAAGGTAGGAGAAAGCTCCTGCTCCCCCTTTTCCTTGCCTCCTTGGGGTTTGAGTTCGTTCCAGATCTGAAACATTCATCTCTGTGTCCATGAATGTGAGTCCCCACACATCCCAGAATAGCATTCTGAGCTAGAAACGGATTTAATCATCTCTTTTTACCCCACCTCGTTTTTTTTCTGTTGAAGCTTATTTTATTCCCACTAATGAGGCAGCGCTGAAACAAACTTTCAGTGAAATTTGTTGGCAGAGAGAGAGGCTAAACCAGGCAAGTCTTGTTTCAAGATGGGCTGTTCTATAGTTTCTCAAAGCAGACATTTCAAGGTGCTCAGACGTTCATCTCATCCTTCCATTCCATGTTGAAGATGACTTGCCACTGTACCTGAAACATATGGGGAGAAGGACGAATTCAAATCTGACTGGAATACAAACTGTGGGTACATTGATTCCCAATATCAGTGTATAATTTCCTTTCTGGCTCTCAGGAGATTATCCTATTCCAGGTTCTTTACCTGGGATAATGCATTCCTTTTCCTCCTCCTGAAGAACTTGCATTTAATTCTCTTCACTTTCCTCCCTTATAAGCCTGAGCTTGGAGACCTTTAAGACTTTTCTATAAGATGTCTCTGTTTCAAAACAGCTTAGTGATAGGCAATTGGAAGGAACTAGAATGGCACTTCTGGGTGTTTGAAATCAAGGTTTACCTGTTATGGCAGAACGCAGTAAGGGTTGCCTGAAGCAGACTATACTGCATGGATGGTAGGTAGAGATACCAGGTGTGGTGTAAGGCAGCTCTAAAACTAGTACCAGTGAGTGAGGATGTGAATAGTTGACAGAGTTGAACCTGAATATGGAAACTAACATGCATAAATGCATGGAAACTTTTGGTCATTCTTTGGCATTTTAATTCTGAGTAAAAAATTGCTTAAATAAAAATTATTTTGAGTAATTTGGAGGAGGTATTTTATGTGCAGTCTTGCTGTAATTCATTTCTAGAAACACAACATAATTAATGCTGGATATTTTAAAACCAAGCAATTTATGAGTAAAGAGTAAGAGAAAGCATTCTGAGATAAATTAATGACTAAATCTACAGAATTATAGTTTTCTATAGCATTTGCTATTTTTTCAATGCACAATCAAATGAAGCTTTACAAACAATTCGTTCAAAGCCCCTATGAAGTAGACAGAGCAGGTTTTAGTAGGCTGATTTATGTTTATCTAATCAAAAATATTTGGGTCTTCTATATGGCAGCACTGACCTAAGTGCTAGGAAAAAAGGGAAGGGAAAAAATGCCTTACTCCCTAACCTTATGAATCTTAAGAAAACTGAAGCTCAAGTTAATCAGTTGTTTTAAATCTTGGCTCTGATTCCAAATCCCTTGTGCTTTTTAAATAAGAAAGACTTCCAGGTCTTGGAGATACTGATTTAGGGATTAGATGACCAGGGTGATACAATGTATTTTAGTGAGCTCATCAGATAATTCTGATGATGTGGACTGGCTTTTGGGATCACCAGGCTAGCCGACTTGTTCCAGATTATCCATTACTCTCAGACTCTGGACTTAAATCTTGTCTGTGTGACTGGCTCCCCACCTATTATAAGGACTATGAGTGTCTACGCAAGGTACAATCAATGGAGGACTTACTATGTAGTGTTACTCTAATAAGTGCTTAAAACAAATGAATAAGAATGTAGGTATAGCATTTGCACAGTGCTTTGCACTTTGTGAGTACTCAGCATTTGTAAGCAATTATTACAAATATTATAATTAGACCTTCATTCTAATTTTAACCCTCACCAAAACGTTATAAGTGGTAGATGTTTTTATTCCCACTTAACTTAATAAGATATTAAAGCTAAACAAATAAATAATGAATAAGGTCTTTACCAAAGGCTCCCTAGCTAATCAACAGGTGAGCTGGGTTTCAACACAGTCTACAGGACCTCAAGCCCAGCTCTTTAAACATTGTTGTAAATACAGAGATTGTCACATAGTTAGGTTGGAATAAGGCACAGGAATTGGCATTTTCCACATATGCCCTTATAATCATCATGGCAGGTGAACAGAAGATGGGTTTAAATATCTGCTGCTCATAAGTACTGTAACTCACTTGAACTAACCGTTACCTGAGTCACAGAGTCAGAGTCAGAGTCAGAATGATAATCACTCTTAACTTTTGTCTTAAAAAAATATTCACTCTAAAGTGGTGGAAAAATGGAGAATTGCTTTTTAAGAGGAGAATCAGATTGGACCCTAACATGTCAGACTAATACTACCTCAATGGCAGTTGAATATTTGTTGGGTGAATTAATGAGTGACCTTCAATTAATAAAAATCAGAGTTATTAAAAATTAGTTTTTATTGGACTGCTCTATCCAAGTTGACTTTCTGCACTGTTCAAAGTCAATAAAAATTATTCAGCTTTTTTCTTTTTGCTTAATGAATTTCATTTTAAAAACTGAGGTATCATTGACTTAGAATATCATGTTAGTTTAAGGTGTACTTAAACTAATCACAGAAAGTGATTCAGTGTTATACACTTTTCTTCAGGTTATGTTTCCATTATAGGTTGTTACAAGATATTGAATATAATAGGTTGTTACAAGATATTGAATATAATGTACTGTACAGTAAATCCTTGTTTATCTATTTTATGAATGCTAGTTTGTATCTATTTTGTACATAGATTCATTTGTATTCTTTTTAGATTCCACATATAAATAATATATAATATTTCCCTTCCACTTCACTTGTTTCTATGGATGACTTTTCTGTTCCATTTCTACTGCTTTCTAGCTGGTTACCTTGGCCAAGTCACTTAATGTCCCTGTGCTTAAGTCCCCTTGTCTGCAAAATGAAGATAATAATATAGGTATCAATTAGGATGGTGTGAGGGCTAGGTAACTATGAAATCTAGGTTGTTATAAGATGCTCAGATCACATTACCTGTTGTTACTGTATTATAAAGGTAGGGCTGAGAATAGGTGAAGTGACAAAAATACAGATAAATATTTTAATTTAATATTTTTTAAAAACTAAAATTACTGAGAACAATCCATGATGAACAAAATATCCAAATGTTTAATAAAGAAAGGATCAGTATTACTAATCAATGTGGCTCAGCTTGGCATTGTTACCACTGATTTAATTAAATGTATGAGTATCAACTCGTAGGCTAGATTTTTTTTCACATTCCAAATTATTTAGTAGGATATTAGATAATTGATACTTTGGCCACCTGATGCGAAGAACCAACTCATTGGAAAAGACCCCGATGCTGAGAAAGATTGAAGGTGGGAGGAGAAGGGGATGACAGAGGATGAGATGGTTGGATGGCATCACCAACTCAATGGACAGAAGTTTGAGTAAGCTCCAGGAGTTGGTGATGGACAGGGAAGCCTGGCGTGCTGTAGTCCATGGGGTCACAAAGAATTGGACATGACTGAGTGACTGAACTGAACTATAAGTCCAACAATACATTTAGTGAGCACTCATTAAATCTAAGGCACTACCCCAGAAAGTGAAAGTGTTATAAAGATAAATAGAGTCCAAGCTTTCAATGAATGCACGATTTAAGGGGAAACGGGCATTTGTACAGGAGAATAAGGCATTTTATCAACAAATATGATAAGGGCAAGGTGAGCTAAAGACAAAATGTTTTGACTAAAGACTAAAGTGCTTTGAATACAAGAGACTAAAATCTCATGTATTTGAGGTTATTATTGAAATAGCTCTTATCAGGATTCTTATGAGAGGTAATGTGGCTTTATCAGCAAGGAAAAGTTGCAGATGATGAGAAAGGAAGAGACTCAGTATATATTCTGGGGGTAAGAAAGTGGAGTTTAAGGGAGAGGTAAAGTAGGGAATTAAGAGAGCTCCCAGGTTTTGGCTTTGAGAAATTGGATGGTTTGTGGGCACAAGTTATTGAGACTGTGAGAAATGTGGAAATGAAGCACGTTTGGGGATTCCCACCCCTCTCTAATGTTCATGCATCTGTGAAATAAACTAGCAACAGGCAGATCAACCGTAGAAAACGTATACAGATGCGTGAACTTTGACTATGTGCCTGGAGGCAACCCAGGTAAAAAAGCGAATACTAAAAAGCTAGTGAGATCTGAGAGTTTTCCTACCATTTTATTGCTTTATCATACTGTTCATGGGGTTCTTGTGGCAAGAATACTGGAGTGGTTTGCCATTCCCTCCTCCAGTGGACCACGTTTTGTCAAAACTCTCCACTATGACCTGTCTTGGATAGCGCTGTACAGCGTGGATTATAGTTTCATTGAGTTACGCAAGCCCTTTCACCACATCAGATCCATGAAGGATCATGGTTTATATACCATCTTAATAGTGAAGGACAGAGGAGCCTGGCATGCTGCAGTCCATGTGGTCGCAAAGAGTCAGATACAACTTAGCGACTGAACAACAAATACCATCTTAATAGAGGAAGGGGAAAGGATGTAGGCCTCTTAGAGGAGAATGAATAATTTTTAGGAAAGATGAATGATTTCTTAGAAGAAAAGATAGAAGAGATGAAAGTTTGTGACAAAGTTTCTGTACAGTGGTGTCCCCTAATCTTCTCTCCTGTAATAAGTCCATCTGTGATAAGTCAGTCTTCCCTGGTTGACAAGATTCCCAGGGAGGGGACTTTTAACATGACCATGAGTTCCTTTTGGAGAGTCTGTCTTAAGGTAGATAAAAAGAATTCAGAGAAAGCCTCTTCCTACATGTGCTACTTTTCAAATGACTTCAGCTCAAAATAATCAATAGTCAATAAATCAAAGTAGCATGCTTTGAGGCTTCATGTCCTAAACTCCTTTCTGGAGAGATATCAAGAGCTTCCTTTTGAGCATAAGTATGAAATAGTTGTAAGACATTCAGGGGTAGATACTAAGAAGGAAATTGTTTCTGAATGTGGCTCTTTGGAGAGAGAATGGGAGATGGAGCTGGGAGGCAGGGTGGCATCAGCAACTAGATGATATTTGGAACCACTGAGCTGGAGACCACGTATGTCATACAGATCATTTTACATGCAGTCACCCAACAACTTGTCTGTGGCCTGAAGCTTTCCCTCTTGCTGGTGGTTGCTGTCTAAGTGTTGTTTATTTACTTTAGTTCTTGGAAGATTCAGAGTTTCTGATCCCTCATGTGCAAGTCTTGCGTTTGACTTGCCTAGGATGTATATTTCATATGTTAGTAATACCTGATTTCATCTCATGCAGTTTTATCCTAGGAACACTTTACATGCTGGAAATTGGCTACACTGGACATGAGACAATTTCTTGAGATTTTGTGTATGAGTCTGTGTGTGAGAAGTCAGAAATGTCTGGAATTTCTTGGGTTTTTTTCTCAGCTGTCATATATAACCATTTTCTTTCTGCCACTACAATTCTAGGATTTTTAAATTTGTTCCTCATTCTTCAGTTCTTTAACACCTGTCAGTATAGGTCATTTCATCTTATTCATGAGAAATAAACATGGTGTTCTGATTTGCTGCATGGCAATAACCTCCTTTCCTGCCCCTTCCAAAAAAGACAAGTTGTTGAGGGAAGGATAAAGGCAGTCTATTGATTCAGTTGCCTTCAGTTCAATTCAGTCACTCTGTCATGTCTGACTCTTTGTGACCCCATGAACCGCAGCACGCCATGCCTTCCTGTCCATCATCAACTCCTGGAGTTTACCCAAACTCATGTCCATGGAGTCGGTGATGCCATCCAACCATCTCATCCCCTATCATCCCCTTCTCCTCCTGCCCTCAATCTTTCCCAGCATTAGGGTCTTTTCAAATGAGTCAACTCTTCCCATCAGGTGGCCAGAGTATTAGAGTTCCAGCTTCAACATCATTCCTTCCAATGAACACCCAGGACTGATCTCCTTTAGGATGGACTGGTTGGATCTCCTTGCAGTCCAAGGGACTCTCAAGAGTCTTCTCCAACACCACAGTTCAAAAGTATCAGTTCTTTGGTGCTGAGCTTTCTTTATAGTCCAACTCTCACATCCGTACATGACTTCTGGAAAAACCGTAGCCTTGACTAGATGGACCTTTGTTGACAAAGTAATGTTTCTGCTTTTTAATATGCTGTCTAGGCTGGTCATAACTTTCCTTCCAAGGAGTAAGCATCTTTTAATTTCATGGCTTCAGTCACCATTTGCAGTGATTTTGGAGCCCCCAAAAATAAAATCAGCCACTGTTTCACCATCTATTTTCCATGAAGTTATGGGACTGGATGCTGTGATCTTAGTTTTCTGAATGTTGAGCTTTAAGCCAACATTTTCACTCTCCTCTTTCACTTTCATCAAGAGGCTCTTCACTTTCTGCCATAAGGGTGGTGTCATCTGCATATCTGAGGTTACTGATATTTCTCCAGGCTATCTTGATTTCAGCTTTTGCTTCTTCCAGCCCATTGTTTCTCATGATGTACTCTGCATATAAGTTAAATAATCAGGGTGACAATATATAGCCTTGACGTACTCCTTTTCTTATTTGGAACCAGTCTGTTGTTCCATGTCCAGTTCTAACTGTTGCTTCCTGATCTGCATACAGGTTTCTCAGGAGGCAGGTCAGATGGTCTGGTATTCCCATCTCTTTCAGAATTTTCCACAGTTGATTGTGATCCACACAGTCAAAGGCTTTGGCATAGTCAATAAAGCAGAAATAGATGTTTTTCTGGAACTGTCTTGCTTTTTTGATGATCCAATGGATGTTGGCAATTTGATCTCTGGTTCCTCTGCCTTTTCTAAATCCAACTTGAACATCTGAAAGTTTACGGTTCATGTATTGCTGAAGCCTATCTTGGAGAATTTGAGCATTACTTTACCAGTTTGTTAGTTGCCTAATAAGAGAAAAATATTAATTTGGCTACCGATATATGCGATATACCCTAAACTAAAAATTGATGATAACGAGGACCTTTCTAGCAAACAGGACTCCTCTATCTAGAACATTCACAAGAATGTCAGATCTTTGCTTTGATGTTTGAGAAATGTGGGTATCATAGGAATGATTTTTCAGATTCTCTTCAGTCATCATGACTCTCTGCTGTCACCCAGAAAGAAAAAGACTGATTGAGTTATCTCAAAGCAGTGTCAAAACTGCAACTCTCTCGTTTTATGGAAAGAAGTCTGTGACTGACCGATAACCTTTCTTAAATGTTTATGCCACATAAACAGCACAGGGCGATTGTTATATTACCTCACAGATCTTAGCCTAAATGATATAAAATAGAGCCTTACTGGCTTTACTCCTCCCACTTTTGGACGTCAGGTGCAGTGGCAGCTGTGATAAAAAAAAAAAAATAACCCACTTTGGGGAAGGAGAACTCTTGTTTTTGGACAGACACTTTCTGGTTCGACAATCTCAAGCCTCCAATATAGGGTTATGAATCAAGCTGTAATTTGAAGTCAGTTCAGTTCAGTTCAGTCGCTCAGTCATGTCCAACCAACTCTTTGCAACCCCATGGACTGCAGCACACCAGGCTTCCCTGTCCATCATCAACTCCCAGAGTCCACCCAAACCCATGTCCATCGAGTCGGTGATGCCATCCAGCCATCTCATCCTTTGTCGTCCCCTTCTCCTCCTGCCCCCAATCCTTCCCAGCATTAGAGTCTTTTCCAATGAGTCAACTCTTTGCATGAGGTGGCCAAAGTATTGGAGTTTCAGCTTCAACATCAGTCCTTTCAATGAGCACCCAGTACTGATCTCCTTTAGGATTGATGTAATTTGAAGTCGGTTATCTTTAACTTTAGGCTGGTGAAGCTACACAGTTAGTGACCTTAGGTCACTGAATGATTTTCAGACATTATTGTGCATATGAATCACCTGACGTGCATATGTGCGTGCTTGATGCTCAATCATGTCTGACTCTGCAAACCCATGGACTCTAGCCCACCAGTCTCCTCTGTCCATGGGATTTTTCAGGCAAGAATACTGGAGTGGACTGCCATTTCCTCCTTCCAAGGATCTTGACCCAGGGATCGAACTTGCATCTCCTGTATCAGCAGGCAGTTTGTTTACCACTGAGCCACATGGGAAGCCCATATGAATCACCTGAGGACGGTGTTAAAATGCATATTTTAAGGTCCTACCCTTGCTGATTCTGGTTCAGAATGTCTGAGATGACATTAAAAACCTTGCAAATTTCACATGCATCTAAGTTTTTCCTGGTGGCTCAGATGGTAAAGAATCCGCTTGCAATCGAGACCACCCAGGTTGAATCCCTGCATCAGGGAAAATCCCCTGAAGAAGGGAATGGCTACCCACTCCAGTATTCTTGATTGGGAAAGCCCATGGACAGAGGAGCCTGGCGGGCTACAGTCCTTGGGGTCGCAGAGTCAGACACAACTGAGTGACTAGCACTAAGCAATACAAGAGACACACTGAGAAATTCTGTTTGTTCTTTCCTTACATCAGGGGGCTATTGTGAGAGTAGAGCAGATAGCATATGTGAGCGTATTTTGAATGCTTTTTAAAGGAAGTCAGAGTGCCAATAAATACAAGGTTACTGTGCAGCCCAGTTATCTGCCCCAGGCACTGAAGGAAGTAAGAACCTCTCCTCTGTGAGTCAAAAGGAAGCCCGGAATTTCCTCTCTGCATCCAGTCATCTACAAAGGGATTTCCTACACAACTGTACTTTGTACTAGGCTCCAGTCTGCTGGAAGCAAAATTGGTCTGATTGTGAACAAGTTGACATGAGATGAAAGCATTTTTCTCTACTCTGATGGAGGATGTCTTGTTGCAAGAGAGTTGCAGATTTGCCATCCTCTGAGGGCGCCCTGGTGAGAAGTGGACTCTCAGGAAGATTGCAGGGCTCTGTGGGGGAAGGGAAGCAGATCCTGTGCACAGCACTGAGGTCAGACATCCTGTTGTCTCTGTAAGCATTAGGTAATGAAACCTTTCTGAGCCAAGAAAGAGAAAAAGCTCCATGGCTGTCCATTTCACCCCTACCCAGATGTCAGTCACTTTGAATGTGTTTCCTCAGCAAATATTTATGGAGAACCTACTATATGTCTTCTCCAACACCACAGTTCAAAAGCATCCATTCTTCAGCACTCAGCTTTCTTTGTAGTCCAACTCTCACATCCATACATGACTATTGGAAAAACCACAGCTTTGACTAGACAGACCTTTGTTGGCAGAGTAATGTCTCTGCTTTTTAACATGCTGCCTAGGTTGGTCATAACTTTTCTTCCAAGGAGCGAGCACCTTTTAATTTCATGGCTGCAGTCACTATCTGCAGTGATTTTGGAGCCCCCCAAAATAAAGTCTGACACTGTTCTCACTGTTTCCTATCTATTTTCCATGATGTGGCCAGATACCATCATTTTAGTTTTCTGAATGTTGAGTTTTAAGCCAATTTTTTCACTCTCCTCTTTCACTGTCATCAAGAGGCCCTTTAGTTCCTTTTCGCTTTCTGCTATAAGGGTGGTGTTGGAGAAGACTCTTGAGAGTCCCTTGGACTGCAGGGAGATCTAGTCTGTCCATCCTAAAGGAAATCTGTCCTGAATATTCATTGGAAGGACTGATGTTGAAACTGAAACTCCAATACTTTGGCCACCTGATGTGAAGAACCAACTCATCTGAAAAGACCATTATGCTGGCAAAGATTGAAGGCAGGAGGAGAAGGGGAAGACAGAGGATGAGATGGTTGGATGGCATCACCAACTCAATGGACATGAGTTTGAATAGGCTCCAAGCGCTGGTGAAGAACAGGGAGGCCTAGCGTGCTGCAGTCCATGGAGTTGCAAAGAGTCAGACACGACTGAGCAACTGAACTGAACTGAACCCTATGTGTCAGGTACCAGCTGGGGGAACAAGACACCATTGCTCCCCTCCTGTGAGCCATTTACACTCTCCTGAGGGATAGCAACAAGTAGTTGTCAATTGTAATCCACATGCATGTGGAATGGACTAGAGAAATAGTAAGCCACCTAGCTCAACCCACAGTGGAGTGGTAGAAGGTGGCAGGGGAGGGTTGCTATGGTAACTGCCAGCCAATCTTAGATTAAAGAAAAGAATAGGAATTAGCCAGCCTTTTTAAACACATAGACCCAAGTTTTATTTAGGTTTTAACTAAGGGTCTTTTCTAGTGGCTCAGACAGTAAAGGATCTGCCTGCAATGCTGGAGACCCAGGTTCAACCCCTGGGTCAGGAAGATCACCTGGAAAAGTGAATGGCTAAGCCTTCCAGTATTCTTTCCTGGAGAATTCCATAGACAGAGGAGCCTGGAGGGCTACAGCCCATGGAGTCTCAGCCCATCCCTTACTCTCACCCCTGAAGCTTTGTTGACCGGGTCTTGAAAAGTACTGCACAATACTTGGCCACAGTAGAGTAATAATAGTGACAGTTCTATTTAATCAGACTTCACTGGGCCAGGTTCTATAATAACTTTAAATATACCATCTCATTTAATTTTTGCCACAACAGTAAGATACAAGGCAACTTAATCTCATTATTGAGATTCTGCAAATTTAATGATCTGGAACTTCCCTGGTGGCTCAGTGGTAAAGAATCCACCTGCCAAGGTTGGAGATGAATATTCGATCCCTGGGTCAGGAAGATCCCCGGGAGAAGGAAACGGCAACCCACTCCAATATTCTGACCTGGGAAATCGCATGGACAGAGGAGCCTGGTGGGCTGCAGTCCATAGGGTTGCAAAGAGCTGGAGTTGGGCACAACTTAGCAACTAAACAACAACAACAAAGAGTTTAATAACCTACTCCAGGAGCACCCCCGTCTGACCTCAGAGTTTGTGTTCTTAACCATGGTGATAGTGCATCCCTGGAAAATAGCCTGGCACCAAGAAGGGGCTCAGTGATTACTTAATAAATAGAGCCTTCAGCAAGTACTAAATATCAACAAAGAAAAAAAATATGGTTACCGTTAATATAACACTAATGAATATTTACAGGAGAATGAAATAACTCATTTGAAACATCTCATCATTTAAATACATAGCACTGTTCTGCTTTTAACATGTATGAGTTATTTCTTAAAACCCCTATGGGAGATAACTAGAGTAGGTTTTATAATTTCACATTATAGAGTTAAAAGAGATAGTATAGGATTACTGATAGTAGATAGATTATTCCTCATAGAGATGAAAAGATTAAGACAGATAGAAATAAATTTTAAATTGCCCATGGTCTCATAGAGACCAGAAGGCAAACTTCTGAATCCCATACCAGCGATTTTTCCTCTGCTCAGTATAGATTGAGTAATATAGATTGCCCAGTATATGTAATATAGCTTTGGGGTTGGGAGCACTGTGTTCTAGAAGCACTAACTGTGAATTTCAAACATTGTTGACAGTCTTGAGAATTCAGGGCACTGGTCACATGGCAGCTCAAGGGAAATTCTTCCCTCAAGATACTTTTCCCTGCAACAGGAAAATTCATTTCAAAACTTATGAAACAGTGAAAGAGTTATTACCTCCTCTTTAGTTCCTATGTACCTACTCAGTACTTTCTGATTTGTAGGCATTCTAGGCCTTGGAGATTCAGTAGCAGAAGAGATACACAATAAATAAAGTAAGTGGAATATAAGCTATAAAGTTATAAGTGCAATTGTGGAAAGTAAAATAACAGAGCATCTAGGGATGTGGGTGTTCACTTTTAAATTGGATGATCAAGAAATCATGCAAAAGGTAACATTTTGGCAATGAGGTGAAGAAGGTGAGAGAGCAAGTCATGTGGATGTCTGCAGAAGCAAGTTCCAGAGAGAGGTAATGGTCAATGTAAATGCCCTAAGGCAAGAACCTGTCTGGTATGTTCAAGGACTAGACATGAGGCTTTGTTGTTGTTGTTCAGTCATTCAGTCATATCCGACTCTCTGCGACCCCATGGATGGTAGCACTCCAGGCTTCCCTGTCCATCATCCCCCAGAGTTTGCTCAAACTAATGTGCACTGAATCATTGACGCTATCTAACCATCTCATCCTCTGTTGCCCTCTTCTCATCCTGCTTTCACTCTTTCCTCGCATCAGGGTCTTTTCCAGTGAGTTGGTTCTTCATATCAGGTGGCTAAAGTATTGGAGTTTCAGCTTCAGCATCAGTCCTTCCAGTGAATATTCAGGGTTGATTTCCCTTAAGATGGACCAGTTGGATCTCCTTGCAGTCCAAGGGAGTCTAAAGAGTCTTCTCCAGCCACCACAAGTCGAAAGCATCAATTATTCAGAGTTCAGATTTTATGGTTCAACTCTCACATTTGTACATGACTACTGGGAAAAACCATAGCTTTGACTACATGGATCTTTGTCAGCAGAGTGATATCTCTCTCTCTTTTTAATATGCTGTCTAGGTTGGTCATAACTTTTCTTCCAAGGAACAAGCATCTTTTAATTTCATGGCTGCAGTCACCATTGGCAGTGATTTTGGAGTCTAAGAAAATAAAGCCTGACACTGTTTCCATTTTTTCCCCCATTTATTTGCATTAAGCGAAGGGACCAGATGCCATGACCTTAGTTTTCTGAATGTTGAGTGTTAAACCAGCTTTTGCACTCTTCTTTTTCACTTTCATCAAGAGGCTATTTAGTGCCTGTTGTCTTTCTGCCATAAGGGTGGTATCATCTGCATATTTGAGGTTTTTGGATATTTCTCCTGGCAATCTTGTTTCCACCTGTGCTTCATCCAGCCCAAGAATTTCACATGATGTACTCTGCATATAAGTTAAATAAGCACGGTGATAATATACAGCCTTGATGTACTCCTTTCCTAATTTTGAGCCAGTCCATTTTCCCATGTCCGGTTCTAACTGTTGCTTCTTGACTTGTATACAGGTTTCTCAGGAGGCAGGTAAAGTGGTCTGGTATTCCCACCTCTTTCAGAATTTTCCACAGTTTGTTGTGATCCACACAGTCAAAGGCTTTAGAGTAGTGGGGCTGGAGTTGAATGACAAAGCGAGAAGTTAGGAGGTGGAGACAGAGATAAGGACAAGCAGGTGCAAGTAGGGCCTTAGAGACCATGTTAAAGACCTGAACTTTTGCTTGGATGAGGTAGAGAACTACTAGTCACAAAATGCTCATTTAAACAGCAGGTCAATGATAAATGGTAAGGTGCCAAGATCAGAAGCACAGAGCACAGTTGAGCTTAGGTCAGCGTCATAAGTCAGCTTTTCACAAAATAAGCCCCAAGCCAGGTGTCCCCCAGAGTTGATTAATTCTCTGGCTGGAGTGCAGCATGCAGGACTCGGATTCTCTCCAACTTCCTGCTTTGCTGCCCTTGGAATGTCAGCTTTGTCCCAAGACAACTACAGCGATTCAGAGTGTCACACTTAGACACAACAAATTCTGGTATAAAGACATTGTTGTGGGTTGTTTTGTTTTGTTTTTTACAATTCTTCTGCAGTGTCCCTAACAATTTTTTATGATGGCCCTTTGGCAGCAGTCTGAGTCATATACCCACTTCTCAACCAGCATTAACAAGGAGAATGGGATTAGCCTAGCTGCCTACACAGTTCAGGCTTGCACAGAAACTTGATACAGCATGATCATCTCCAAGTAGAGGATACTATGATAAATTCTGGGCTTTCCAGCAGGAACCATGTCAACTACAGGAAGCAGAGGCAGACAAATTCTACTGCTGAATGCATGCTAAGTCGCTTCAGTCACGTCTGACTCTTTGCAACGCCATGGACTGTAGTTGGGAAGAACACTGTCCATGGGATTCTCCAGGCAACAATACTGGATTGGGTTGCCATGTCCTCCTCCAGGGGATCCTCCTGACCCAGGGGTCAAACCTGTGTCTCTCATGGCTCCTGCACTGACAGGGGGGTTCTTTACTACCAGAGTCACCTCTGGGCAAAGGCTAGAAGTTCGTTGGCTAGTTCTTTGTAGAACATTCAGTTCAGTTCAGTTGCTCAGTCGTGTCCCACTCTTTTCGACCTCATGGATTGCAGCACACCAGGCCTCTCTGTCCATCGCCAGCTCCTGGAGTTTAGACACTTTGGGCTCCAGTAAATCCAAAGGCCAAGCTGTTACTAATTAAGCAGGCTCCGCATCATGCCGGCTTATTCCCTGTGTTATTTGTCAATGGAATTTAAAAGCTGAGAATAAATAATTAAGCACATGGACACTGTGGAGTGGTACCTGGTTTTGTGCTCAAGGTTTCAAGGAAGCATTATGGCTTTTTCTTCAGTATTTATTTTTAATTTATTATGTAGAGCTTCTTTTTTTTAAAAAAAAAAAAAAGAAGAAGAGTGTAGGTACCTTTATAATAGTATGATTAGGGGTTAGAATATTGAATTTCACAGGGAGGCCTGGCGTGCTGCAGTTCATGGGGTCACAAAGAGTCGGACATGACTGAATAACTGTACTGAACTTGTTTGGCAAATATTGGGTACTAGCTGTTGAAAATACAGCAGTACTTGAAATAACCTAGGTCTTTTGTGTTATGGAGCTTTCATTGTAGTGAGTAAGAAAGACAATGAATAAAGCGAGCTTTTGGAAGCACAAGGTAATTTCAGATGGTAACAAGCTATAAAGAATATAAAATGTGATACTAGGGTTATGGTTGCACGAGGTAATGGGGAACACTACCTTGCATGATTGTTCTGTGAGGCTTTTTTTTTTTTAAAGAAGTGAGACCCAAATAGTGAGCAGAAGCCAGGTTCAAAAGATGTCTTGGAATACTGTTTTGACCGAGGGAACAGTAAGTACAAAGGTCCTGAGGCAGAAGCAAACTTAGCATGACCTGAAGGAAGACCCAAATGATGGGAGTGATGGGTGGAGGGAGAATGAGGTCACCAGGGAAGCAGCAGCAGGTTCGGGGGGGCCTGAAATCCGTGGCAACTACTTTGTGTCCTTTTATGGGTATTACAGCCATTGGAGGTTTTTAAATATGGGAGTACCCTGATGTTTTTGGAACTAGCAATAAAATGGAGAATTGGTCATTTGACCTTCTGGCAAAGCCTAGGGCATTTCACCCCAATAGAGAACTTAATTAAGGTAACTTTCCCTAAAGTTGTATTGAGAAAGTTAAATCTCATCCCTAAACTCAGGCTTTTTTGTCACATGCTTCTTTTGTTTTGCATTCAACCCAAAGGTCCTCATAACCACCTCTCAGAGTTCAACGTTACCTGTGGTCTGAAGCTCACTGTGGTCTCCTTGCCGAGGACCACAGTAGTAACTAGTAAAATTTAATTTTAGTCAGTGCCTAGAATTTGACTTTCAAGGCATTGTTGAGATCACTTTAACTGGGGAGTCCACAGAACTGAGGTGTCCTTTGTTTATACATAGTTCAGGGAATGGACGGATCTATTTTTTTTTTTTAATTTTACTCTTTACCATGTTGGGCATTTCCAAACTTCTGTCAGCTCTTTCTTTAAGGATCATGATTACCTGTTTTTCAGAAGTGATTCTTCTGATCACAGTTTAAAACAACCTTTCCCCACATTATGGCAGAAGTCAGTTCTTGGTGTGAGCCTACTCTACACCATTCATCAAATTTATCAGGCAATTTCAATGCTGACAGGTCTATGCAAACAGTATTCAAGCAGTAATGATTTCCAAATATTGATACCAAGTGCCTATTTTCTAAGGAAAATGGATGATAATTTTCTACAACATGTGTGAGAATTTACATTCTTCCTTTTTATTAGTCTATGATTGATGTAAAATGCAGCTTCTCATCAGGTGTGTCTGAGAGAGAATGTGTTTCAATAAGTAATTTACAACTTGCTGAAGATAAGCTGTCTTTACAAAATATTGTTATTTAATAGCACCTTAAACCAATTCATGAAGCTAAACCTGAAAAAGTAATTCACAAACTTTATCTTCCCCATGCAAATAAAGAAAAAACAAACAGCAACAGCAAAATACCCATCAGCTTTAACTTTTTAAATATTCAGTTCAGTTCAGTCGCTCAGTTGTGTCTGACTCTTTGTGACCCCATGGACTGACTGCAGCTCACCAGGCTTCCCTGTCCTTCACCAGCTCCGGAGTCTGCTCAGACTCATGTTGATTGAGTTGGTGATGCCATCCAACCATCTCATCCTCTGTCATCCTCTTTTCCTCCTGCCTTCAATCTTTCCCAGCATTAGTGTCATTTGCAATGAGTCAGTTGTTTGCATCAGATGGCCAAAGTATTGAAGTTTCAGCTTTAGCATCAGTCTTTCCAATGAATATTCAGGACTGATTTCCTTTAGGATTGACTGGTTTGATCCTGCAGAAGACTCTCAAGAGTCTTCTCCAACACCACAGTTCAAAAGCATCAATTCTTTGGCACTCAGCTTTCTTTATAGTCCAACTATCACATCCATACATGGCTACTGGAAAAATAATAGCTTTGACTAGATGGACCTTTGTTGACAAAGTAATGTCTCTGCTTTTTAATCTGCTGTCTTGGCTGGTCATAGCTTTTCTTCTAAGGAGCAAGCATCTTTTAATTGCATGGCTGCAGTCACCATCTGCAGTGATTTTGGAGCCCCCCAAAATAAAGTCAGTCTCTGGTTCCACTGTTTCCCCATCTATTTGCCATGAAGCAGTGGGACTGGATGCCATGATCTTAGTTTTCTGAATGTTGAGTTTTAAGCCAACTTTTCTCTCCTCTTTCACTTTCATCAAGAGGCTCTGTAGTTCTTCGCTTTCTGCATAAAGGTGGTGTCTTCTGCATATCTGAAGTTATTGATATTTCTCCTGGCAATCTTGATTCCAACTTGTGCTTCATCCAGCCTGGCATTTCCCATGATGTACTCTGCATATAAGTTAAATAAGCAGGGTGACAATATACAGCCTAGAAGTACACCTTTCCCGATTTGGAACTAGTTTGTTGTTCTATGTCCAGTTCTAACTGTTGCTTCCTGACCTGCATACAGGTTTCTCAAGAGGCAGGTCAGGTGGTCTGGTATTCCATCTCTTTAAGAATTTTCCACAGTTTGTTGTGATCCACACAGTCAAAAGCTTTGGCATAGTCAATAAAGCAGAAATAGATGTTTTTGTGGAACTCTCTTGCTTTTTTGATGATCCAGCGGATGTTGGCAATTTTATCTCTGGTTCCCCTGCCTTTTCTAAATCCACCTTGAACATCTGGAAGTTCACAGTTCATGTACTGTTGGGGGATTTTAAATATTGGGTTGGCCAAAAAGTTCATTTGGGTTTTTCCATTAGATCTCACAGAAAAACTCAAACTTTTTGGCCAACTCAATAGTTGCATTTCTTTTCAAATAAAATGATATTCAGTATCCCTAATACAGACTTGAGGAATCAGGAAGAATGGATTTACCAGAGTTAAAAGCATGAACTCTAAACAGATAGCCTGGGTTTGAATCCAAGTGGCACCACATTCTATGTCCCTTTAAATAAGTTACATAAGCTTTTTTGACTGCACTTTACTTTATTCCTCTGTAAAATGAGCGGGGAGGGTGGGTAAGCAGTTTTCTCCTTTGTAGACTTGTCATGAGCAGTAAATCAACCATGTATAGCACAGAACCTGACACCAAGTAATTACTAAGTAAATGTTAGCTATTATGGTAATGAGAGAGCACAGATTATAAGAAAATAAAAATAACCTATCATCCCAACATCCAGATAATTATTTCTTTAATATTTAATGTTTGGTAAATTTGATACATTTTTTTAACATGAATTTAGAATGTTCATCGGTCTCATGTATTTACTAAAAGGATTACTTACACATGGGTGCAAACACAAGCTTTATCTTTGGCAAGAGCAATAAAGGTCTATAGAAGATTCTGGACTCAGTTTCTACCCACATAATGCCATATTAGTGGGAAGGCAATTGTAGATAGCCGACTGCCTTCATATTATCAACAAATGAGCAATTCGTTAATACTCATTGTGCTGTCCTGTGCTTAGTCACTTAGTGGTGGCCGACTCTTCACGACCCCATGGATTGTAGCCAGCCAGGCTCCTCCATCCATGGGGATTCTCCAGACAAGAATACTGGAGTGGGTTGCCATGCCTTCCTCCAGTGGATCTTTCCAACCCAGGGATCGAACCCAGGTCTCCCGTATTGCAGGTGGATTCTTTGCCATTTGAGCCACCAGGGAAGCTGTAATACTCATTACTCCTAATCCAAGTATTATTTGTCCATATTATGTCCTTGAGCAAATAGGTAACTGTGATTTGAACATTTGGATTCATACCAAACTGTAATATGAAGGGAGGTTGAGTGTCACGTCTTATCTCCACATTGTATAGATGGGGGAGCCGGGGTGCAGAAAGAGAACAAAGCATAAGCAAAGCTACCAGTTTCCATCTCCAAGTTACCCCTGAATGTGTAACCACTCGGGTTGCCTATCACACTATGGGGCTAGATCAGCCCTCTGATCTGTCCAGTTAAAACTTCCCGAACCTGTGGTCCTGGGCGCCTGGCCACCAGACGTCTGTGTGGTAAATGTTCCGACTCCTCTGTGAGCCAGTTTTCCCTTTCACCTAGACACTGAAATACTGGCTCCTTACCTCACAAAGGGGCATAAAGATGGAAAGAAGGAGGTCAGCAGCCCCTCCAAGGGTCTCTGTGGGGTCTTTTGGGCACAGTCAGATTAATCACATCAGAAGTTTGGCTCAGCACTCTGGATTTAGCTTCTGATGAAGTCCGGGTCTCTCAGCCTCCTCTGAGCCTTCCACATAAAACACTGACATGTCCCAACTTCATCTGGACAGCAGTGGCCTGACAATGGAAAAACAGCTGACTAGAAATGACTTTCCAGAAACCTAGCAAAGGCATTAAGACAGGGTCCATGTCTATTTTGTCTGCCTAAAACAGTGTCTGGCACTCAACAGAAATGTGATAAATTTTAAGTTGATTAGAAATTGTATCCGGCACCAAGCAAGTACAGTTTCCCAGATACTAGGCTCTTGGCCTGTCAAGTACTTTCTAATATCTGACTTTTTAGTAAAGGCAGCTTGACACAGCAGTGAAGAACACAGGCTTCAGAAATGCACGAGAATGTTTCCATCCCAGTTACTTAGCTCTGAGTACGCATTTAATCTATCTGTGCCTCTGTTTCCTCATCTACAATATAGAGACAAAGATGCTACTTCAAGGGACCTTGTGAAACTAGAAATGAAACTAGATAATACATATAAAGTATTCATGATACAGCATGGAATGTATGTAGTCAGCATCAATAAATGCTCTCTCATTATTATTATTAGGGCTAATTTAATCATTATACCTGGAGAAAGGCATGGCAACCCACTCCAGTATTCTTGCTTGGAGAATCCCATGGACAAAGGAGCCTAATGGGCTACAAGTCCATAGGGTTGCAAAGAGTCGGAATGACTGAAGCAACTTTGCATGCATGCATACACACGATCATTATACCAACTCTGTGAAGGAGGTATTTCTAATACCCAGATTTTGGCTGAAGAAACTGAGATTCAAAGAGTTTAAGTGAGACAGTGATTCCTCTAGAACTTGTTAGTGACCAGAGACCTATGATTTAAACCTAGAAGTGAACAACTGAAGTGAATTAATGATGCTGATATGTGGTGGTTCAGACAGTGGGCATTGGAGTCAGGAAGCTGAATCTGAATCTTGGTCTCATCATTTTCAGTTGTGTGTCCTTGAGCACTTACTAAGAATAATACATCCTGTATCCCAGGGATGTTGCCAGACTTAAATGAGATAATGCTTATTATTCTTTAGCTCAGGGACCTGCACTCAGCAGGAGCCCCATAAATGTTCTTTATTTTTTTGTTATGATCAGCAATGGCCTTAGTCAACTCCACTTCCTCCAAAAGCCCACCCACACTTTAGAGTCTTCTGTGACTCTGTCTTCCTGACTTCCCTGAAAACACACTTGCTGGTGTGACTTGGTCCTGTGCCATCCTTCCTTCAAAATATCTCAGCTACAGTCTGAAATCTCTTGATCTCTCTCACCCCATTGCCACTATCCCAGTTTGGGTACCACCTTTCCTCCTCTGGATACTGAAGCACCCTCCTTGGTTTTCTCCATCCTCCTTGTCTTGACCACCTCCAACTTGTTCTTCACCCTGTACCTGCAGCAGTATTGAATATTTCTTGTGTGCACGCATGTCATTTGACTCCCTAAGTCCTTCAATGGGCTGCTCTGTTCTCAGAATACTTCCAGCCTCACTCACTGTTTTTCTTCATGTCCCACGTGCTCCATATCCCCTCACCTCCAGCATGCCACACTTGCTATCCTCTCTGCCAAAAATGTTGTTCACCTTCTTTTTCCCTGATGCACCCCTACTTCTCATTCAGATCTCCCCCTGATTTTACTTTTGCCAGTAAGCCTTCCCTAACCCTGAACTCTCAGCTTGATGGCCCTTCTAGGAGGTCCTGGATGTGTGTGTGTGTGCTCAGTCACTCAGTCATGCCAGACTCTTTGAGACCGCATGGACTCCAGCTCACCAGGATCCTCTGTCCATGGGATTATCCAGGCAAGAATATTGGAATGGGTTACCATTTCCTCCTCCAGGGATTCTTCCCAGCTCAGGGATGGAACTCACATCTCCTGTGTCTCCTGCATTGGCAGGCAGAGTCTCTACCACTGAGCCAGTGGGGGAGCCTGTTTTATTTCATAGCACTTCCCAAATGCTTTATAATTTTCTTGCTCCTTGCATGTTTCCTCTCCTAGATCATAACCTCTGTGGAGACAGGGCCATGTATACTATGTCTACTACCTTTACAAGTTATATAAATGCCCTGATGCCCAGCACAGGGCCTGGCGCATAATGGTAATGAACAAATATTATTGAATAAATGCATGTGTGAAATTGGCAAAGTCCAATAAGACAGAGGAGGCTGAGAAAATTCATCCTAGTGGCAAGAGTGAGGTTTCTTATTACTAGTTCAATGCCCTGTCAGTCAAATCGGTGGTTGGGCTTCCTTCAAACTTAAATAATTTATCGCAGAATAGAGGTGCCATTTTTCAATGTGCCAGTATCAGCGGCTCCCTAAAGACCCAGATTAGACTAAATGGCATCAACAGTTATATTTTGAAACTAAGAAAAAAATTCATGAATATTTTTTAATAGTACTTATACACCAGATCTATGTGAAAATGAGGTGAGGACTGAGACATGAAGAAGCACAGTTAGCCCTCAGTTCTCCTTATTTCTAATGAACGTATTACTTACCCACTTTGTGCTGCCTGATGTACAATTAATGAGACCATTACCCCAGACCTGGTCCCTGAAACCATGTTGCTATAAAGCAGTGATTCTCATTGTGGGGTGGGTTTGGTGGGTGGAGGTTGCTCTTCATGGGGATATTCAGCAGTATCGGAAAGCAATTTTTTTTTTTTATTATCACAACAATCAAACCATGTGGGGAAGGCTCGGTACTGGCATCTAGTGGGTAGAGGCCAGGGGTGCTACTAAACCTACAACGCACAGCATAGGCCTCCTTCCCCATCCTTCAGGCCCTGCACTCCCAACCTCTCTGCCACAACCAACAATGAATTATCCAGCCCCACAAGGCCATAGTGTGGAAGCTGAGGATCCCTGCTGGAAAGCAAAGCTTATAGACAGAGGAACGAAGAGTGTAAATCTCCACTGATTCACAGAGGCTTGTGGGTGAACAGCCCATTGAAAGGCATGAAGTTTGAATTAAAATATAAAATATTCTGCAGGCCAAGCAGAGCTCCTTGCAGGCTGCGTGTGCAGTGAGGACTCGGGAAGTCTTGGCTGAATGAACAAGTCTTGGTGCATGCCTCAAGAGCAACAAGTAGAACGTTCTCTCCCCTACTACCTCCTGAAAGATTTACTATTATGGCCTCTTAGAATCAAGGGAAAACTTGGATTAAAAGTGTTTTCCACAGAAGGCATTAAGCCTGATCGTTCAAATGCCTTTTCTTGCAAAGGGTGGCCTAAAGGTCAGAAGACTATCCCACCACCAGGATCATGTGCCGGTTGCCTTAAAATCCTCCAGCATTCTCATCTGACCAAAGGGAAACAGGACCGCTGAGTACGGGGGTGTGTGGCCAGAATGGACATTGTCTTCAGATAAATCCTTAAGAAATATATTTTTGTTATCTCAGCATATTATTGCTTTTCCTACTGTTCTTGGTTTAATTAAAACCCAGAACTGCACAGGAGAAAAGCAGACAAGGCAATTTCTTTTGAGGAACTGGAAACACATCCTGGATTTACATTGGAATGCTTTCTTCTTACAAAGGCTTTGAGACATTACACAGACTGAATAACTGGGCTGTTCTTTATCCAGCTTGGATAAGGGAGGTTGAAGTCCACTGTTTCCAAATGGAAGCCAGTGAGTGCATAGACCCAGCTTAGAAGCTGGAGTCTTTATAAATTTAAAGCACATTTTATAATTCCATAGATTTATAGTAAATAGGGGAAAGAGTGAATTTGAGTTGTGAATATATATATTAAAAATTTTACTGTGATATTATTATTTTCATGTTCATAAAGTAGCATTAAGAAATGTCTTACAATAGAATGACTAATAGACAGAAGCACTCATTATTTCCCTATATAATTCTTGAGGTTCCTTGTCTTCAAACTATTGCTCTAATTATTGCTGCCTATCAGAATGTTCTTACCACTCACATCTCTAAAGATTCAGCTTCTCCCCATCCTTTAAAGGCTATCTCAAATGCCACTGCCTCCAGGAAGTCTTCTTGGACTCTGACTCCATGTCCCAATTAGGTATGAGCATTTCCTTCTTTGCACTTTATCTGTTACTGAATTGTGGCCTTTCTGTAATTTTTAATATATTTGCATTTTTCATATCTTTATGCTCTGTGCCTTATCCATCCCCCTACTTTGCCTGCCAATGCAGGATACATAAGAGACTTGGGTTCAGTCCCTGGATCTGGAAGATTCCCTGGAGAAGGAAATGGCTACCCACTCCAGTATTCTTGCCTGGAGAATCCCACAGACAGCCTGGCGGGCACAGACCATGGGGTCTCAGAGTCCAGCATGACTGATGCAGCTTAGCACACACACAATCCTACGGTCCTTGGCACTGTGCCTTAGAAATAGCAAACCTGCAGTGCATATTGGCTCTTTGGGATCAGTGATGGGTAGGTACACAGATCTGGTTAGATTCCCCGACACGATCATGCTAGTCATTAGCAAACCCTTTCTTTTAAATAGGTCAGAAGTAAACTCAACTAGCCCTGATCAAATGTTCACAAGTTCCAGATAAGTAGACACAGAAGTTTAGTCTCATTCTAGGCGTTCTGTCCTACATTAGACCACACAGGAGAGAATGTCAGGATCATAGAGTCCAGGTAGCAGCGTGGCACCTACACAGCATGGGGGTTGGAGTGAAAAGTCCACACTGGAATCTTAACTCTTCCACCTGCTTGCAGTTGGCAAGTTACTTAACATCTCTGTGCAAATTTCCTCACGTGTAAACAGATCAAGACATTTACTTTATTATAATGTTAAAGATTAAAGGAGATCTTCTAGGTATAGTGGTTAGCTGAGTGGCTGAACCTAGTAAGAACTCAGATTGGGTGGTGTTGTAATTAGGATTCTTATCCTCATCTATGAAGGTCAAGTCATGTTTCTATGGTTTAGAATTTATACATGGGCTTCCCTTGTGGCTCAGTGGTGAAGAATCCTCCTGAAATGCAGAAGATACAGGAGATGTGGTTTGGATCCCTGGGTCAGGAAGATCCCCGAGAGGAGGAGAGGACACTCATGGCAATCCTTTCCAGTCTTCTTGCCTGGGAAGTTCCATGGACAGAGGAGCCTGGTGGGCTACAGTCCATGAGGTCACAGAAGAATCGGACACAACTGAGCGACTGAACATACATGCATATGTGTGTGTGTGTATATATAGCGCACGTGAGAGAGTGCATGTCTTTATATATCTTTATTTCATGCACCTATCCATCAGTGACTCCAGAAACAATGCCAAGGACCATGGTGGGGTGGGGGATGGATAAGGCACACAGTGTAAAGTTGAGCAGGGAGGTAAGAAATAAACAAGCTGGCTACTTGCTCCAATATCTCTTGATAAATTGGGAGAAGTTACTTGTCTGTTTTTGTAGGTACTGTAAGAATTAAAATGAAAAATTTAGTGGGAAATGTGCTTGGTTTTATTATGCTTTTCATTCTACAGTCTTTTCAAGGAGAGCCAAAATCTTCTGTTCTAAGTGACTACATTTTGTCTCTTTCTTTGCTGCATGCTAGCAGCTGCTCTAAATTGAGCCCGTCCTCCATCTCCGGAATCCTCTTTAGTCTTATCTGTGGTTGCCCACCTCTCACTTGCTTTAGTCACTTGCCAAGACAGCTGGCTCAGCAACCAATCCAGACTGCCAATCAGAAAAGTGGATCAGGTCTCCACTGACTTCTCAGCTAGGTCTCGGGGGGGATGCCACAATGATGGAGAGGGCACACCCTGTGTCCCCACCAAACTTATAGTAATGCAGTGAATCAAACACTATATAATTTATTACTTTATTCTTTGGTGCATATATTATATTTTTATTTATTTTTTAAATTGTCATATAGTTGATTTTGTCCCTTTAATCTAATACTTCAATCATTAAATTAGAAGAACAAATTGCTCTGAAGGTAAATCAGAGGCTTCAGAGGGGAAGAGAGGACCAAAACCCTTCTTGGCTAACACCTTGTCTTTCGGTCTCAGCTGAAAATGTCACCTCCTCAGAGACGCCTTCCATGACCATTCAAGCAAATCAGCCACTCTACTGCATCCCCTAATTTATTTCACACAGTCTACATTTTAAAAAATGAAGTATAATTGACAAATAACATTAGTTGTAGGTGTATGTTATAATGGTTCTGTTCAGTTCAGTCCAGTTGCTCAGTTGTGCCCAACTCTTTGCAACCCCATGGACTGCAGCACACCAGGCCTCCCTGTCCATCACCAACTCCCAGAGTTTACGCAAACTCATGTCCATCCAGTCTGTGATGCCATCCAACCAGCTCATCCTCTGTTGTCCCCTTCTCCTCCTGCCTTCAGTCTTTCCCAGCATCAGGGTCTTTTCAGATGAGTCAGTTCTTCACATCAGGTGGCCAAAGTATTGGAGATTCAGCTTCAGCATCAGTCCTTCCAGTGAATATTCAGGACTGATTTCCTTTAGGATGGACTGGCTGGATCTCCTTGCAGTCCAAGGCACTTTCAAGAATCTTCTCCACAACCACAGTTCAAAAGCATCAGTTCTTGGGCTCTCAGCTTTCTTTATAGTCCAACTTTCACATCCATACATGACTTCTGGAAAAACCATAGCCTTAACTAGACAGACCTTTGTGGGCAAAGTAATGTCTCTACTTTTTAATATGCTGTCTAGGCTGTTCATAACTTTTCTTTCAAGGAGCAAGCATCTTTTAATTTCATGGCTGCAGTCACCATCTGTAGTAATTTTTGAGCCCCCCAAAATAAAGTCTGCCACTGTTTCCCCATCTGTTTGCTATGAAGCGATGTAACCAGATGCCATGGTCTTAGTTTTCTGAATGTTGAGCTTTAAGCCAACTTTTTCACTCTGCTCTTTCACTTTCATCAAGAGGCTCTTTAGTTCCTCTTCACTTTCTGCCATAAGGGTGGTATCATCTGTATATCTGAGTTTATTGATATTTCTCCTGGCAGTCTTGATTCCAGCTTGTGCTTCCTCCAGCCCAGCGTTTCTCATGATGTACTCTGCATGTAAGTTAAATAAGCAGGGTGACAATATACAGGCTTGACATACTCCTTTTCCTATTTGGAACCAGTCTGTTGTTCCATGTCCAGTTCTAACTATTTCTTTCTGACATGCATACAGATTTCTCAAGAGGCAGGTCAGGTAGTCTGGTATTCCCATCTCTTTCAGAATTTTCCACAGTTTATTGTGATTCATGCAGTCAAAGACTTTGGCATAGTCAATAAAGCAGAAATAGATGTTTTTCTGGAACTCTCTTGCTTTTCTGATGATCCAGTGGATGCTGGCAATTTGATCTCTGTTTCCTCTGCTTTTCCTAAAACCAGCTTGAACATCTGAAAGTTCACGGTTCACGTACTGTAGAAGCCTGGCTTGGAGAACTTTGAGCATTACTTTACTAGCATGTGAGATGAGTGCAATTGTGCGGTAGTTTGAGCATTCTTTGGCATTGCCTTTTTTTGGGATTGGAATGAAAACTGACCTTTTCCAGTCCTGTGGCCACTGCTGCATTTTCCAAATTTGCTGGCATATTGAGTACAGCACTTTCACAGCATCATCTTTTAGGATTTGAAATAGTTCAACTGGAATTCCATCACCTCCACTAGCTTTGTTCATAGTGATGCTTCCTAAGTCCCACTTGACTTCGCATTCCAGGATGTCTGGCTCTAGGTGAGTGATCACAAGATCATGATCATCTGGGTTATGAAGATCTTTTTTGTATAGTTTCTCTGTGTAATCTTGCCACCTCTTCTTAATATCTTCTGCTTCTGTTAGGTCTATACCATTTCCATTCTTTATTGAGCTCATCTTTGCATGAAATGTTCCCTTGATATCTCTAATTTTCTTGGAGCTCTCTAGTATTTCCCATTCTATTGTTTTCCTCTATTTCTTTGCAATAATCACTGAGGAAGGCTTTCTTATCTCTTCTTGTTATTCTTTTGGGAATCTGCTCTCTTAGTTACTTTCAAATATGCAGTAGTTTTATTAACTATGGTCACCATACTTGCATCTTTATGACTTACTTATTTTTTATTTTATTTATTTATTTATTTTTTAATTTTTTTTATTTTTTAATTGTTTTTGCCATACATTGTCATGATATCACCATGGGTTTACATATGCTTCCCCTCCGG
>ML661893.1:5803013-5881226 GCA_007570785.1 Antilocapra americana
TTCATTGGCTATTATTTTCTCCCATTCTGAAGGCTGTCTTTTCACCTTGCTTATAGTTTCCTTTGTTGTGCAAAAGCTTTTAATTTTAATTAGGTCCCATTTGTTTATTCGTGTTTTTATTTCCAATATTCTGGGAGGTGGGTCATGGAGTATCCTGCTTTGGGTTATGGCAGAGAGTGTTTTGCCTATGTTATCCTCTAGGAGTTTTATAGTTTCTGGTCTTATGAGAACCAAATCAACAGAATTAGAAATGAAAACGGAGAGATCACAACAGAAAACACAGAAATACAAAGGATCATAAGAGACTATTATCAGCAACTATATGCAAATAAACTGGACAACCTGGATGAAATGGACAAATTCCTAGAAAAGTACAACTTTCCAAGACTAAACCAGGAAGAGATAGATAATATTAATAGACCCATCACAAGCACGGAACTGGTCTTGATCCAAAGACCAACTGGAAATTATGAAATTATATGAACTTGGGGAAAGAAGCCTGACCATATCTGTAGCATAAAAGAGTCTTCTGACTGCTGTGACAATAGAGAGGCTAAGAAGGACTGGACTATTTTAAAGAGTTGGGTGCTCAGATGTGTGGTTGTTTTCCTAGAAGCAGTCCCTATTGTTGCCTTGCAGTAGACTTGTATTAATACATAGTTCTTTGTACTCCCCAAGTTCCTCAAGGTACATTTGTGTATTATTAAAACAGTCTTACAAACACAGAAACCTGGCCATTGTCTTGACATTCAGACAAGGAAATTGTTATTCTAGATGGGCAATGGCAGGAACACACCAGGCTGTGTTTTGAAGGGGTAATGAACACTATAAGCATTGAAAAATAGAGTGTATTCACTCTTGCAGATACAGCACTTGCAAAGCAGAATATTTACAAAGAAGAGAAAGGCCGTCTTAGGATAAAGCCATTAAGAATGTTGTCATATCATGTTTGTTCAACAAGAAATAGCTGCTACGTCCAAGCCTCTGGAGAGAATTGTACATATGCTCAGCTGAGTATCTTTATTTATAAACAGCAAGGTGGCCCTCTCAAGGGACTGCTGGCCAAAGGTCACTCTTTTGGGAGCAAAGGTTAGGAAGCCACATCCTACCTTAATTATTAACTCATCCTCTCATAGACCTGTAACCCAGATAGAATGTCTAAGCGTGCAATGAGAGCCCCCAGCATCCTGCAGGAGCCAAGCAGGGAGCAATTACCAGAAAGACATGATACTGGCATCATGTTGTGTGTACAGTATGTTCCAGCCCTGACTAAAGGCAACACAAGTTAGACAGACATGACTCCGCACCCCCCCCCAAAAAAAAACCTACTGAGAAAGGAAAGCAAATCCAACCCACGAGCCCAGGCCTTTAGGCCACCTGTTTACATCCCACAGAAGACAGTTATAGAATTTTCATTTGGGAGACGACCTCTGATTCAGGGACCTTTGCAGGGTCCGTGAACCACCTCACAAAATTCCTGGTAAGACAGTGGTGAAGAGCTAGCTTTCTGCCCAGGTAGGCCATTCAACTTCAGGACAGTGCTGACCCTGCTTCCATTTTTAAGTCACGCTGAAATCTATTTCTTAGAACCATCAAGACAGTTTTGTGCACAAAAATGCTTTGCATTCCCCTCTACAAGTTAAAGATCATCATTTCCTCTTACTGGAATGTTCTCCCAAACCTATAATCCTTTCTCTCACTTCTTTTAAGGCTTTGTACAGATGACATCCTTCAAATAGGCCTTCCTGCCTACCTTCTCTGAAAGCACACACCTCCCTAGCACTTAACCTTGCTTTTACATCATATATTTTCTCACTGCTTCATATGTTAGATGTTTGCATTTGTTTATCATTGTTTTCCCTCGCTAGACCATAAACTCCATGAGACAGCGGGGACTTTGAGCCTTTGCTCCCCACTGTACCTGGTACATAGAACGTGCATGTGTCCTCAGTCACTAAGTCAGGTCCAGCTCTTTGCGACCTCATGGACTGTAGCCCACCAGGCTCCTCTGTCCATGGAATTCTCCAGCCAAGAATCCTGAAGTGTGTTGCTGTTTCCTTCTCCAAGGGACCTTCCCAACCCAGTCTCCTGCAATGGCAGGTGGATTCTTTACCGCCAAGTCACCCGAGAAGCCCATACTTGGCATATAGTAGATGAGATAAATGATAGCTGAAAAACAGATGATGAATCGTCATGGTTGGCAGCAAGAGTAGGCAAGTGGAGTGACCTGTGTTGTGTTTGCCTTGCTGCTTCTAGGACAGTGGTCTCCAAAGGCTAGCCCACATAAGGTTAACTAGAGGCCTTGGTTTAAAATGCAGATATGAGGGCTCCCACACTCTGCTGAAATTCTGAATCAGTGAAGCCAGAATGGGGCCCAATTTTTAAGCTGCACTCCAGCATCTGTTGAGGAAGGAACCTCAAGTGCAATAATTCGAGAGTTACTGTCCTAGGTTAACAGAGTAAAGAAAATAAAAGCAACACTACTAAATGTTGCATGGTTTCCTTCCTCCCTCCTTCCATATCTAGCCCAAGATGTGGAAACTGTAGACACAGCTTCAGAGAGCAGTGCTGCTCAAGGGAAAGGGGTTAGGTGAACCCATTTGTAAACACCCTGATTCTAAATCTCAGTTAGGAGATGGCATCGCTGCAGGCCTGCCAAAGATGGGTGAGCTCAAGGGTGAACTTAGAAGCAAAGGGGTAACACTCATTTCTCCCCCTACCTGAACTCGGAGTATTCTCCTGAATGGATGCTGCAGCCTGTGAGTGGAGCAGGGCATCACCTTGGTCCTGATGATTTGCATCAAACCAGATGCATAGCCAGAGCTGAAAGAGACAAGGCAACCATGTTCAGAGCCCCACCCTCCACCGCGCAGAGAGATGAAGTGAACTGTCCAAAAGCACACAGCTAATTAGTGTCTGGGGCTTCCCAGGTGGCTCAGCAGTAAAGAATCTGCCTGCCAATGCAGGAGATGCGGGTTCGGTCCCTGGGTCAGGAAGACCCCTTAGAGTAGCAAACAGCAACCCAGTCCAGTACCCTGGCCTGGGAGATCCCATGGACAGAGGAGCCTGGCAGGCTATAGTCCATGGGGTTGCAAAGAGTTGGACATGACTTAGCAACTAAACAGCAACAATAATTAGCATCACAGAGGAAAGAGAGAAAGTTGCTCAGTCATGTCCAACTCTTTGCAACCCCACGGACTATACAGTCCATGGAATTCTCCAGGCCAGAATACTCGAGTGAGTAGCCTTTTCCTTCTCCAGGGGATCTTCCAAACCCAGGGATCGAACCCAGGTTTCCCACATTGCAGGCAGATTCCCACAGCTGGGGCTGAAAGCCAGCCCGTGGTTTCACTGCAGTGTTTTGGCCTCAGTACTCCTTTGAATTGGTTTGACAGTTCCTGACAATCCTGTGGATATGTTAGAATGATAGGCTGGCCTGAGTAGAGACTCTATGTGGAAGAGAGGCAGGGAAAGCCCTCCAGGATACCCTTAAAGACTTTCCTTGCTTTCAGGCTTGGGTCCTGATAAGGCCTCAAGAGAGGATCAGTTTTGAGGTAATTTTAAATAACTGAGTGAGGTATGTGTAATGATACTATTATTTTACAGTTTTGTTTTTAAAGGAAGTTTATTTTTCTTTGAAATTGGCCCTGTATACACACAGAATCAGCTGAAAAGACTATTTTTTGGTATTAAACTTTCAGAAATTGTCTTGTAAGTGCTATCTTCCCTGCTTTGGGTACCTGATAACATAGCTTGGACCAGGGTATGGGATACGGGTTTCTCCATAATCGTACCTCTCCAGTGCCACTAAGTGATGGGCTGAACTTGACGGTGTAGAGCTCAGGGCTGGGGCTATGGGACAGTCAAATACGGCCTGAAAAAATTCTCTTCCAACATCTCCTGCTCCAATCTCAGACGTGCCACTGCACCAACTCACATTTTTCTCTTCCGTGTCTAACTACCTGATGTGAAGCTTGCTGTGCGTGCTGGCAATGGCCTCCTTCAAATTCACTTCATTTGTACTCATTTCCAGTCTTCTGTTTGGAAATTGTATTTTTGGCTCCAATTCAGATAAAGTCAAAGTGAGATGATAAATAGAAACGATCCTTTGGGTGAAGCACTGGCCAAGGCTTTAGTTATGATTTTCTATTGATCCTCAGACATGCTCTGGGCATCGCACAAAATTATTATTTTGTTTTTGATACAGCGCTATCAGATATCAGGCTTCCCAGGTGGCGCAGTTGTAAACAATCTGCAGTTCAATGAAGAAGACACAAGAATTCGGTTTCCGTCCCTGAGTCAGGAATATTCCCTGGAGTAAGAAATGGCAATCTGCTCCAGTATTCTTGCCTGGAAAATTCCATGGACAGAGGAGCCTGGCAGACTGTAGTCCTTGGGATCATGGAGAGTCAGACATGATGGAGCACACGCACACATCAGATATTGGTGCAGACCTCAGTGAAGAAGATCCAGGGATACCCAACCTTCATTTAAGGAACCACTTCCCTAGGCAGACGTGGTTTTGATAAGTGAAAGAAAGAAAGGCATCTTCCACTCTGTATATTTAACTCCTTAAAAGGTTGACTGTGTAGATCAAAACAAACTGTGGAAAATTCTGTAAGAGATAGGAATATCAGACCACCTGACCTGCCTCTTGACAAACCTGCATGCAAGTCAAGAAGCAATAGTTAGAACTGGACATGGAACAACAGACTGGTTCCAAATAGGAAAAGGAATATGTCAAGGCTGAATATTGTCACCCTGCTTATTTAACTTATATGCAGAGTACATCATGAGAAATGCTGGGCTAGAAGAAGCACAAGCTGGGATCAAGATTGCTGGGAGAAATATCAATAACCTCACATATACAGATGACACACCCTTATGGAAGAAATTGAAGAATAACTAAAGAGCCTCTTAATGAAAGTGAAAAAGGAGAGTGAAAAAGTTGGCTTAAAGAAAACTAAGATCATGGCATCTGGTCCCATCACTTCATGGCAAAAAGATGGGGAAACAATGGAAATAGTGGCAGACTTTATTTTGGGAGTCTCCAAAATCACTGCAGATGGTGACTGCAGCCATGAAATTAAAAGATGTTTACTTCTTGAAAGGAAAGTTATGACCAAACTAGACAGCCTACTAAAAAGCAGAGACATTACTTTGCCAACAAAGGTCTGTCTAGTCAAGGCTATGGTTTTTCCAGTAGTCATGTATGGATGTGAGAGTTGGACTATAAAGAAAGCTGAGCACCAAGAATTGATGCTTTTGAACTGTGGTGTTGGATAAGACTCTTGCGAGTCCCTTGGACAGCAAGGGGATCCAATCAGTCCATTCTAAAGGAGATCAGTCCTGGGTGTTCATTGGAAGGACTGGTGTTGAAGCTGAAACTCCAATACTTTGGCCATCTGATGCAAAGAACTAACTCATAAAGACCCTGATGCTGGGAAAGATTGAAGGTGGAAGGAGAAGGGGATGACAGAGGATGAGATGGCTGGATGGCATCACTGACTCAATGGGCATGAGTTTGAGTAAACTCCAGGAGTTGGTGATGGACAGGAAAGCCTGGTGTGCTGCAGTCCATGGGGTTGCAAAGAGTCGGACATGACTGAACTGAACTGAAAAGGTGGGCTCCCAAAGCTTCTAACTTAACAGGTAAATAACTGAAGTAAGATACATTCTAGGAACAGTGCCTGGGACTTCATAGGGACTCAATAAACATTGGCTCCATCGTGGTATCCCACCTACCTTTCTGTACAGACAAAACCAAGTGTTGGCTCATTTATTGGTCCTTTTATTAAATGTTTCTTGTGCACCTACAATATGTTTGTCATGATTCTAGACACTGGATGCGTGTGTTTTCAGTCATTTAGTCATGTCATTCTTTGTGACTCCATGGACACCAGGCTCCTTTGATAATGGGATTTCCCAGGCAAGAATACTGGAGTGGGTTGTCTTTTCCTCCTCCAGGGGATCTTCCCAACCCAGGGATTGAACCTGAATCTCCTGCAGCTCCTGCATTGGCAGGCAGATCCTTGACCACTGAGCCACTGGAGAAGCCCTAGACAATGAACATCTAGGAGTATATAGTTAGATCCCTGCTCTCATGGCCTTAAGTTCTATAGGGGAGACAGGTGATAAACCATCACAACCGTTTGATCTCAAGTTAGAAGAGAGCTAAAACAAAACAAGACCAAAATAAGGAGATTCAGGTAACATTTTAAAGAGATGACCTTGCATATTATCTAACTATAGAAATACGCTCCAAATTGGTTTTCTGGCAAATAAGTTTCATACCTGGTGGCCTTGGCAGCCTTCAGAGCATTCACAGCTCCTTGTGGGTGCTTATTGGCCAGTATTTCTCAGGCCTCTGAAAACACCTCTCCTTTCCCACCTGGTACACAGAATGGTGTGCAGGTGTTGTCAGTAGCATGCTTTTCCATAAAATTAATGCCCTCTGGGAGCTGAGGCTGCAAATCCCAGGGAGAGTGTAAATTTATTCATATGGTTTTAAAGCCTCTGTGAGGGACCAGGCAGGGTTCCATCTCTAAGGAAATTTCAGGAAGGAAGCAAAGCAGCTGCTACCCCTAACTTTGTGGTGCTTAAATTCTGGTTGAGGAAAAAGATGACCACAAGTAGACATCAATAACCAGGAACTTTCAAATAGTGATCAGAGCTGGGAAGAAACTAAAAACAGGATAAATAGAATAGCGAGTGATTCAAGAATGGTGGCCTGCTAGGCATAGGATGGACAGGAAGAAATATGTTTGAGCTGAGGCTTGTCAGACAAGAAGGAGCCAGCCATGCAGAGCCCAGGGAAGAGCTTTCCAGGTAGAGGTACCTACAAACACAAAGACTGGGAGGCTGAAATAAATTGGCAGTCTTGCTGGAATACTGTATCCTTTTGTAGTAGACTTGATAACTTTGTTTAAAAACAAGCTTCTCATATATTTAAGCCCTATAATTCATTAAACACTTCAAAGAAGCAAAGTAGTTTAAAAACCTTGGATTCTAGAGACAATGTGTTTAAGTTCTACAATGGAGTAACTTAATAATTTACCCTTAGTGTCAGACTGCCTGGATCCACTGCTAGATTTTTCCATCCACTAGCTGAGAGACTTCTGCAAGCTTACTTAATCTTTCTGTGCCTTGTTTGCCATCAAAAGCTGATAAGAATAGTGCCTGTTGCATGGGAATCTTTTGGTAATAAATTAAGTGCTTACCAACACAGGGCAAGTGCTCAAAGTATGTTAGCTATGGCAAACCCTCCATTCTTTTCTCTAGGAGTGCATTTTCTTGATCACTTTTGCCATTCTTTTTATCCTACTGATCACTCATTGAATAGATTCCTGAACAATCAAGTGGAAAATAATTTTCCCAAATCTTCAAGACTTGCACACCATTATGGAACTGGGTAAATGCAAAGCTCTGTGTTTAATTTCTTCAAAATGTATGTATTTAGTGCTTCATCTTATGGTTCTTTGAAATACCTCATGTTTATGAAAATAATTAGCTATTAAATGATGAAAAAAAGTTGTTTCAAGATAACAGCTTTATTTCCCTGTGCTAAACAACACATCCTTGTTGCTTATCTATTTTATACATGTTGTTGTTAAGTTGCTAAGTCATGTCTGACTCTTCGCAACCCCATGGACTATAGGCTGCCAGGGTCCTCTGTCCATGGACCACTTGAGCCACCTGGGAAGCATTTTATTCATAGTAGTTTGTGTTTCCTAATTCCATACCCCTAATTTGGCTCAGATGGTAAAGAATCTCCCTGCAGTGCAGGAGACCTGGGTTCAGTCCCTGGGTTGGGCAGATCCCCTGGAGGAGGGCATGGCAACCCACTCCAGTATTCTTGCCTGGAGAATCCCCATGGACAGAGGAGCCTGGTGGGATACCTGCAACCCATGGGACTGTGAAACGTCAGACATGACTGAGCGACTAAGCACGGCACAATTTAATTGCCCCTGCTCCCATCTCTCTCCCCACCTTGGATAATCATTAGTTTGTTTTTCATATTTGTGAGTCTGATTTATCCAACTGTGTATAAATCTATAACTATCTCAAAGCTTAATTTTAAAAATTAGAGAAAAAATACTTGGGCACCATTGATATTCTTGAATAGTTTTCAGTGTAATTTCCAAGAGGTGGACCTCCTGACCACCTCATTAAGTTGATTCTACGTCCTGGGCCATGTTTTCCACAGGGGAGATAGTTGGGACTACTGTATATCAAGAGTATTTATCCATAATTCTTTTTCTCATTTCCCTGCTTTTTCATAACATTTATTACCACCAGTCAATTATCCATGGTTTTATTATTATGCTTAACCTATAAGAAGAGAACCTCTAAGAGAACTAAGACTTGTTTGTCTTGCTCAGTGTACCATCCCCAGTTCCTCTAACAATGTTACAACAGTAAAGAGCTCAGTAACAGCTTGTTGATTGAACTGATATCTACATACCCCTAGAAAAAATATTAGGGTTGCTAATGGGTCAAGGACCCTTGCTTCTAAAAGCATCCAATGTATTTCATGCAGTCAGAGCTGCCAGCTTCTCAGTGACCCAGGAGAGCAATGATTCACAGGCAGGATCTGATCCAATAAATACATAATATTACATTAATTTATTATTCATTTATTCATGCAACAAATACTTATTAGGTCCTGACTTCATGCCAGAATGTTGGTACACAATGGTGAATAGAAAAGACATGGTCCCTGCCCTCAGGAGATTAGAGTTTTGTAACTAATCAAACTAGTTATTATAAAAAGGATCTTATCACCAGATTTGGCAATAGCATCTTTTCATATGAAACTGAAGATTAGAACCTAGAGAAGAAAATAAAACCTTCTGGCAATGTGCCAGTGAGTGGGCAGTCAGGAAATGCTATTCTTGGCCTGACTCATCTCTCTTCACATTGCTCCTGGGGGACTGGTTGTTTTCAGGGCTGTCTCCAGATGGCACACATGTACATTTCCCCATGGCACACCACAGTTCCTCTCTCACCCTACACACACGTGCAAACACACGCCACCCAGTATGAAGTGCTCATCAGCACCAAAAACCCATCCTGAGGAACTAGAAATAAAATTCAAAGTGGCACAAGAGCATAAGCATTTGCCAGTCTGAATACCTCTTTACAGCATGTAATATCACACCCTCGATTTGCCAGCTGCCTGTTGGTAAGACAAACTGGATGGTGCAGAGGAAAACTTTCTTATAGCAAAGAGGCAAAGGCAAATATTGCACAAGGAAATCTCAGAGAACTTGCTGTTTGTTGGCAGAGAATCTAAGTCCATATATATAATCTCCAAGTCAAGGGTAAGACCCCATCCTACTTACTTTCTATCCCCAACTTACTGACTTGGAGCTCAGTTTCCCTTAGATCATGAGGTCAAGAGTCACTCTGTCTTGAGTCTTGTCTGCTTTTTTTTCTTTTTATTGAAGTATAGTTTGGCTTACCATGTCATGTTAGTTTCAGGTGTATAACACAGTGTTTCAGTTATATATCTCTCTATATATGTATGTATAAATAAATATATGTATATATTGTATGTGTGTGTGTGTGTTTAGTCGCTCAGTTGTGTCCAACTCTTTGTGACTTAATGGACTGTATCCTGTGTCCATGGGATTCTCCAGGCAAGAATACTGGAGTGGGTTGCTATGCCCTCCTCCAGGGGATCTTCCCAACCCAGGGATTGAATCTTCCTGCAATGCAGGCATATTCTTGACCATCTGAGTCACCATATGTATATATGTGTATATATGTGTGTGTGTACATACATATATGTGAATATATATATATTCTTTTTCAGGTTCTTTTGCCTTATAGGTTATCACAAAAGATTGAGTAGAGTCCCTTGTGCTCTACAGTAAGTCCTTGTTGGTTATCTACCATGTATACAGTAGTGTGTCTCTGGGATCCCAACCTCCCTCTCATCTGCTATTAACACTGTGGTGAGCCTGTGGTTTTGCCTCATTTGTAGACCACTGATCCCACAGCTCCTTTTGTTGTTATTTAACTGTTTCATTCATATGGTTATATTTTCCCCCCAAAATGCTGTAGATTCCTTGAAGAGTTGCATGTAAGTATGTGGACTCTCAGGTTAGACTGTCTGGGTTCATGTGACCCTACTGCATGCTAACCTCACTAACAGTTTGCTCATCTGTAAAGCTGTGTTTATAATAATATCTTTCTCAAAGGCTTGATATAAAGTTAAATAGGTTAATTCACAGAAAGTGCTTAGCAAAATACCTGACACATTTAATTTGCTTAATGATATTTGCTAAGTATCTCTTTAATATTTTGCACCCCCGCCACTGGCTGATCTAGACACAAAGGAAGCCGCCACTGAATCATTACTGATTTGAAAAACAGCCTTCCTAACAATATGATTGTGTGACTATATTTAATGGATTTCATATCAAGGCTGATTATCCATATACAAAAATAATCACATTTTATACCTCAAGCTGTTAATATAGAAAATTAAAATTCTAAGAAGGTTTGTTGAATAGAAACAACAATTAAAAAAATACTTTTTTAAACACTTTTTAAAAACAATTTTTAAAAAGTCACGTGCTAAGTACTTTAACACAGTTCTACCTTCGTGATGCTAAATAACCAGATAGAAAATTAATTAAAATGTTAGCCAATTATCTAGAATCTAAACTCTCCTTTTCCAATAGTTTTCACCAAGACATTTGCAGTTACATAGAGACAGGCTGTGGGTCCATGTGATTTCCTATCGTCCTAAGATTTTCCTCAACTATTTTTCTCTCTTCATAGTCTCTTCTACTTCAAACCATACAGTTCTTGGTGGTACTTAAATGCATTTCTTTGTTGCATGTAATTTTGCTTCTGGTAACAGAATGAATTGGCCAAACTAAGCCCCAAGATCAATTGACTAAGCAAAGTCAGCCTTTCTGATTTTCTTGAACTCAAAACCTTGAGAGTCCACTAATTAGACAGTTGTTCTAAAAGAAGAGAAAGAAATTCACAGTCAGTAAACTGACTTTGGTTTTTCTTTCCTTCTGGGGAAAATACTAAATTATCTGAGTTCAGAGTTTGCTATCAAAGTTTTATTTGGTCACCATGATACAAATTTCTCTCTATCCTACTATCACTGATAACCAAAAGGATTCTTGGTCGGGGCGAGTCAAAGTGATGCAAATTCCTCCTTATCCTATGTGATTCCTTGGTTCCTGAGGTTCACTTGAGAAAGTAAAGTGGAATGTTGGTTAGCTTTGTGGCCTTGAGAAAATAGTTAAAATATCACAAACTTCAGAGTTATAAAGTGAAAGTGAAGTCACTCAGTCGTGTCCGACTCTTTGCAACCGCATGGACTGTAGCCGATCAGGCTTCTCCGTCCATGGGATTTTCCAGGCAAGAGTACTAGAGTGGGGTGCCATTGGCTTCTCCAGGGGATCTTCCCAACCCAGGAATCAAACCCAGGTCTCCTGTATTGCAGGAAGATGCTTTACCCTCTGAGCCACCAGGGAAGCCCTCAGAGTTATAAACTATGGACTATATAACAGAATCTGATGCAGAGGATTGGTGTAATAAATAAATGAGATAATTGAGCATATTGTCTGGCATGAATAAGAGACTGAAAAGTGAAAGTAAAGTCACTTAGTTGTGTCTGACTCTTTGAAACCCCATGAACTATAGCCCGCCAGGTTCCTCCATCCATGGGGATTCTCCAGGCAAGAAAACTGGAATGGGTTGCCATTTCCTTCTCCAGGGGATTGAGAATAATAAATCATTTTAGTTCCATAAGGAAAGAATATAGGCAGGGGGAAAATTATGAATTTTAAGCTTATTCTATTTTTTTTCTTTTCAAGTAAAGAAAGAATAAACGAGCAACAATGGTGGGAACTACTTGGCAGTCTAGTGGTTAGGATTTGGTGCTTTCACTGCCGGAGCCCAGATTCAGTTCCTGATTGGGGAACTAACATCCCACAAGTCACACTGTATGGGGGGGGGCAAGAAAATAACAAACAAACAAAAAACAACTATAAAGCAACAATGGTGTGAGAGATAGCTTCTCCCTTTTATTCATCCATCTGTGAGTATCTATTGTGTGTCATATTATTTTTAGATGCTGGGGAGATTATAGGGAGTAAGATAATCAAAAGAAAACACATAAATAAATAAGATAACTTCAGTTGGTTACAAGAACTGTGAAGAAAATAATACATGACAGTGTCATAATGAAAAATTATGTGTCCAGAGATGGGATGATCAGGGAAGCTCCAGACTTGAAGGGTGTGAGGTCATCATTAACACAAAGACTAGGTAACAGGATCCTCCAGACAAAGCGTAAGTAAAAGGAACCTCAGGCATCAATGAGTTTGCTTTGTTAACATAAAAGGAAGCAGGGCAATATGGCCAGAGCTCAGTTAGCAAGAGAACTGGGGGGCCCACAGTCCTAAAGGAAGGTAGAAGTCAGACCATGTATGGTTTCAAAGAATGTGATTGGAATTTGGTTTTATTTTTAATTGTAGTAGGAAGCTTGGGTGGTTTAAAACAGGACTGGGATATAGGATTTTACGTTTTTCTAAATGCCTCTTTGGCTTCTGTGTAGAGAATCAGTTCAGTTCAGTCGCTCAGTCGTGTTTGACTCTTTGCAACCCTATGGACTGCAGCACGTCAGGTTTTCCTATCCATCACCAACTCCTGGGGCTTACTCAAACTCATGTCCATTGAATTGCTGATCGCCTTAAATATTTTCCAAGGGGTCAGTTTTTTGCATCAGGTGGCCAAAGTATTGTAGTTTCAGCTTCAGCACCAGTCCTTCCAATGAATATTCAGGACTGATTTCCATTAGATTGGCTGGTTGGATCTCCTGGCAGTCCAAGGGACTCTCAAGTGTCTTTTCCAACACCACAGTTCAAAAGCATCAATTCGTTGGTGCTCAACTATCTTTATAGTCCAACTCTCACATCTATACATAACTACTAGAAAAACTATAGCTTTGACTAGATGGACCTTTGTTGGCAACATAATGTCTCTGCTTTTTAATATTCTATCTAGGTTGGTCATATCTTTTCTTCCTAGGAGTAAGCATCTTTTAATTTCATGGCTGAAGTCACCATCTGCAGTGATTTTGGAGCTCCCCAAAATAAAGTCTCTCACTGTTTCCATTGTTTCCCATCTATTTGCCATGAAGTGATGGGACCAGATGCCATGATCTCAGTTTTCTGAATGTTAAGCTTTAAGCCAGCTTTTTCACTCTCCCCTTTCACTTTCATCAAAAGACTCTTCTTTACTTACTGCCATAAGGGTGGTGTTATCTGCATATCTGAGTTTATTGATATTTCTCCAGGCAATTTTGATTCCAGCTTGTGCTTCATCTAGTCTGGCATTTTACATGATGTACTCTGCTTATAAGTTGAATAAGCAGGGAACCAGTCTATTGTTCCATATCCAGTTCTAACTGTTGCTTCCTGACCTGCATACTGATTTCTCAGGAATCAGGTCAGGTGGTCTGGTATTCCCATCCCTGTCAGAATTTTCCATAGTTTGTGGTGATCCATATGGCATAGTCAATAAAGCAGAAGTAGATGTTTTTCTGGAACTCTCTTGCTTTTCGATGATCCACCAGATGTTGGCAATTTGATCTCTGGTTCCTCTGCCTTTTCTAAATCCAGCTTGAATATCTGAAAGTTCATGATTCACATACTGTTGAAGCCTGGCTTGGAGAATTTTGAACATTACTTTGCTATCATGCAGAGAATAGAGGGAGTCTATCAGAGTTCATGGGAAAAAGTGGAGAGGCTTGGACAAGGAGGCAGCAGAGGTGATGGAGAATGATTTTGGGTAAATTATTTTGGAGGCAGAATCAATAGGATTGCTAATGGATTGGACAAGGAAGTGTGGAGTCAATAAAGGTATGTGAGTGACATCCCTATAATGAAGGTTGACTTTGTATGTAGGCTTATATTTTACAAAGAATGAGGATGAGACCTCAAACCATCCACATCCCTCCCAACTCTACACCAGCCAAATATCATCTCAGAAAAGAAAGTTCAGTTTTCTCACATTTGTTCCACAAATAATCACTCAGTTTCTTTTACTATGTTCTGGAATAAGTTATGGGTACTGGTCAAACTGTAGGAAGCAAAATAGACATACCTTTGTTCTAACGGAAGTTATATTCTAATGGTATGAAATAGAGTATAAATTATAAATAATGAAAAATCAGACACCTTCGGTCCCTACTGATAAAAATAAGAGCAGAATGGCATGTTAGTAGTTGGTGGGTTGCTATATTAGAATTGTTGTTAAGGAGGGCTTGTGTAAACAGTTTTTTCAATCAAACTGACTTTGAGTTATGTATTAAACATCTATCAGGGACATCAAATAGGTCATTATTAGATGTCTGTGTCTAGAATATCAGGAAGAGAACAGAGTTAGAAGTAGAGATGGTATTTAAAGCCATGGGCCTGGGTTATAATTGAAATAAAAAAGAGAATAGGAGGAGGCCTAAGACCAAGCTCTTGGAATTCTCCAGTATTTATAGAGTGCATATGAACCAGCACAGGAGATCGGAGCATCCAGACTTACAGCAGTAAAATCAAGGGACTGTGGCATTAGAACCATATATGCTGAACCTTCTCCCCCATCTTCCTCCACTAGCCTTTCATCCTCAGGGAATTTCAGATAATGATGACTTATTTAACACATATAATGGGATTTGGGTAGGGCCCAGCATTGAGACCCTGCTTCTCATTAACGTAGGGTGATATCCACTCAATCAGAATTCATCTGGCCCAAGTGTAGATGAGTAATTATTTTGCTGTTGGAGGAAAGACAAGGCCTTGCATTGTGGAAACTCTGACATCAGTCTGATCTTCCTTCTTTTAAGCTCATAGTTTTTTGAATCAGTGATACTCTCCAAGGCTGGCAGAGAGGTATCTGATATACAAACAATATTTAATTACTTCAACCAGGCAACATAATGGGTTCTTTTCTAGGGAACACAAACAACAAGAGAAAGCTTCTCAGAACACTACAGCTCTATAGAATCTAGCCAATGTCGCACTTCTGGAAACAGCAGGCAGATGCCACAGCATAACCAGGAAGATAGCTTGGTGGAGGTTGAGGGGTAGCAGGGAGAAGAAAGGTAAATTCTGGGGACATGTCTTAGCAATATATGAAAGTCTTAAGCTAAGATAATTTAAAAATTCAACAACTCAAATTAAGAACTCAATCGGTGTATTTAAGAGCTGCAGTAGAGAAGATTACTGACCAGGAAAGCAGATCGATAAAATATATCCAGACTGAAACAGTTGAGTAGAAACTAAGAGAAATAAGAAAAGAGCCTAAAAGTTACACAGAACATAGTAAATAGGTCTAACTTTATATCAAAAGTCCAAGAAAGAGATGAAGAGAGGTAACAGGCAAAATCAATATTTGAGAAGACTTGTTGAAATTTTTCTAAAAGTGATGAAAATCACTGGGCTAGAATTAAAGAATTGCTGTAAATGCTACTCGAGATAAATGAAATCATCATTAGATCTATCATAGTATTACTGCTAAAAATTAAAAACAAAGGAAATAGTAAAAGCAGAGACAAAATCATGTTACCATTAAGCAATTGCATAGCTGAGTTTTCAATAGAAATTATGGGATCCACAAGACAATGGCATGCCAGTTTTAAAAATACTGAAAGAAAATGCTGCTACTCTAGAATTCTAGGGCTTCCATGGTGGCTCTGCAGTAAAGAATCCTCCTGCCAATGCAAGAGATGTGAGTTCGATCCCTGGGTCAGGAAGATCCCCTGGAGGAGGAAAGGGCAACCCACTCCAGTATTCTTGCCTGGAAAATCCCATGGACAGAGCAGCCTGGCACACTACAGTCCATGGGGTTGCAAAGAGTCATACACGACTTAGGGACTAAACAACAGCTAGAATTCTATATACTCTGAAAATATCCTTCAAATATAAAGGCAAAATAAAGATGCTTTCAAGTAAATAAAATCTGGGATGAATTATTACAAGCAAACATGTGTTTTCTTTTTAATGAAAAATACACGTGCATCAACCCAGATCACACAGAAATCCGGGCAGAGCTAGGCATGACCGCTAGTGGTACCAATAGTTCAGCTATGGTCGCTCCCACTGTGGCACAGGTGTAGCCACCTGACACTGCTCTATTAACCACCTCTGCCAGTTCTAGGTTGGCAAGGCCCAACCAGGAGTCACCATCAGGTTATAGAGATCATCTTTGGGAACTAGTGTAAAACTCAAATCTTCAAAGTCTTTAAGGTGGCAGCCCAAATGGGAGACCCTCTTCATCAAACCAGCTTCTCTTTTGGCAGTGGTATCATATTCCACTCCTTTTCATTTCTGTCCTCATGAGAGTGGGGCTCCAGTGATAGCTGCAGAGTAGACATTTTTCCTTAGGATGGAGTGCACTTGTGTCTGGAGGAAATGTAAGTGGTTGCTCCTCAGGGACATGATGGACAGCATGGGACATAGACAAGTGAGAGCCAGGCAGACATGCATTTTAAAATTCAGAAATGAATGAAAATCAGTGAGAAGTATTGACTATTGATGAAAAATTAAAAATGATAGCTTTATGTGTAGTTTGAAATATAGGTTAAAATAACATAAAGGGCAGAAGGGAGAGATGAATAGAGTAAGATATTAAAAATGTTTAAGGTTTTAGGTTTTGGGAGAGAATAGTAAAATTGTTAGCATAAATTACATATATGCTAATAATAATTAGGTGTATATCATAATCTCTAGTGTAACCATTATTTTAAAAGAATAAAATAATCCAAAAGTAACCAACTGAGAGAAGAGAAAATTTTAAAGTTAAAAAACAATTATCCAAAAGAAGGCAAAAAAGGAGAGGAGAAAAATATAAAACAAGTGGGGCAAGTAAAATAAAAATAATCATGTTGTCAGTTAATTACAATTATTGTAAATGGACTAAAATCTCCTAAAAAGCAAAGGTTCTCAGACTGAATTTTTAAAATCTGTATATGTAATAAAATCTCTTGGCAACTATATGTGGAAGAGAGCATTTTAACGTGATGATGAAGGGTACTACAAAAATCTTATACCAAATTCCATACTTAATGGGGAAATGGTGAAAGTGTGCTTACTGGCCATTTTTTAATGGTCAAGCTTTTTAATTTTAGCCATTCTAATAGGCGTATAGTGGTATCTATTGTGAATTTAATTTGCATTTCTCTAATACCTAATGAGGGGCTTCCCAGTTGGCTCAATGGTAAAGAATCCACCTGCTGACACAGGAGATGCAAGTTTGATCCCTGGGTGGGGAAGATCCCCTGGAGGAGGAAATGGCAACCCACTCCAGTATTCTTGCTTGGAAAAACCCATGGACAGAGGAGCCTGGCAGGCTACAGTCCATGGGGTTGCAAAGAGTCAGACACAACTGAGCATGCATGCAGTAACTAATGAAGCTGGACAATTTTGCATGTTCATGTTCTTATTTTTTAATCTGTATTTCATTTTTAATCTGTATTCAAAGAAGAAATGAAGTACCTGTTAACATCTTCTGCCTATCTTTCATTGGGTCATTTGTTTTCCTACAATTGAGTTTTGAGTTCTTTATCCTAGTTACAAGTCATTTATCAGATACATGATTTGCAAATATTTTCTCATAGCCTATGGGTTTCCTTTATTCTCTCTTCGTATGTATTAATTACTTTTAGCATATTATCTCCTCTGTTGATTTATTATCTATAACTTTTTGTTTTCTTGTGGTTGGTCTAGAATTTGTAGTATAAATCTAATTTATTATAGTCTGAGTATTATACCAGACTGTAATAAATGTATAATATATACAGCGTTATTTCTTTGCATTTGTGATCTTTATGCTACTATTTCTACATAGGAAATATGTGTACATATATACAATATATGTACATACAATAATTGTATTGTAAATACACCCTTCCTGAAAGGGTGGCAGCTGGAAGATTCGGTTAACAACACTCCTCATAGCACATAGTCCCTGAAGGAAAATCTGAACAGAGCGCTCCCATAGCTGTCATACAGGATAATTGAACTTAGTCTGGGAATTGGAGGAAGGATTATCTAGAACATATGTAAAACAATGACTAAGTGATTAACATCTTTTGCATTGGAAAGGCTAGGTATTCAGGTCACATATGAGAACATTTCTTTAATTAGTTGTTAAGGCAAGGGCTCCTTTGCTGTATTTTGGTGCTATACCCTATATTTAAAACACTCTGATTTCAAACTACAATCTTTCAGATTAATGGATATTAAAAAGCAAAGTAAAAATACTTAGCTTGCATTAGATCTCACTTCTCTATGTTTTCACAGTTACATCATTTTATTCATTGTGAAGGCTAAAAATCTTCCTTCTCTCCCACCCCCATGTTAATCATAGATACCTTTATGCATATATCTCATTCTAAAAATATTTGTTGAGCACCTAATATACTACAAGCATTACCTTATGAACTTTCTCTTATTTTGACTACTAACAGTGCCAAGAAATAATTTACACAGAATCTTTTCTACTTAACTTGCTTTCCTTGACCTCAGCAGATCACATTTGTATTTTTAAACAGCTACTGTTGTGAATAGCTTTGATTGTTGAACAGCAGTTATTTAAATATTTATGGTCAATCTGTTCCAAAACAATATTGAAAGCAGTAGTGCACAGTTTAAGAAATACATAAAAATCAATGGGGCAAATTTATGTATCAGAAGATCTACATTTCTAACTATGTGCCAGATTTTCCATTTATAATTCTTGCAAATGAAACACTTCGGGTAGCCATAAATACTAACCTCTCTGAACCTTTCTCTGTGAATTATGGTCTTGCAGTAATAAACAGAGAGTAGGATTTGATTTGTAGGCTGAACTATACAAAGCAAGAAGTTAATGCTAATGCCTTTGATCATTCTTGTTCGTTTTAACTGGCCAAGAGGGAGATGGCAAGAAGTCTTTTATAATATCATCACCTTCTGTTCTAAGTGTGCCTAGTGTCTGTCTTGACACGTTTTCTGCACAGTAGCTGTCGCTAACTTTTGTTTGGCGTGGAGAGGACATTGTTAAATATTGTTTATAAATTTAATAGTCTAAAGTCAGCATTGAATGCTGCTTAATTCATCCTGGACCTTGGTTCCCCTGCAAAAGTTCCAATGAGATGCACAGCCAAATACAACATCGATTCATTCCCCTACTGCTGGTCCCCAATACTTTAGTTAACGAAGCTCTTCTTTTTTAATCTTTTCAACATTTATTCTAGGAACTGTATTTACTGTAATTTCTAGAATCTAGATTCATGAGGTTTTCTATTTAGAAGAGTCTTTAGGGATAATATAATCCAGGGATAAAAAACATAATTTATTTTAGTTTCTCATCTTAATAGGAAGTGATAAATGGTGTCTCTTAAAGGGGACTTACCACAGGAGCACCAGATTTTGGGACTTCGAAACTGAGTCCAACTATCCATCCTGACAGGTGGCCATCAACCTTGGCTCAGATGCTTCTAAGACAGCAATACACTGCTTTTCAAAGTGGCTTGTGTTGTGACTAAATGATAGAAGTCCTAGTTAATTAGCTGAAATCTTCATGTCTACAGCTTATACACTTTGATTTGAGTTCTGCTTTTTTGGAGTCACGCAAAAATCAATACACTCTTTTTTTATTCTATGTGATAGTACTTTATATATTTGACACAATTTTTCTGAGCTCCTCTTTCTTTTTGTTAGTCTCCAGCTTTCAGCATCTTTGACATTTGTATTTATGATGCTGAAACTTCTCCAACAGAAGTTCTGAAATAACTGCAAGGTGTCTGCGTGCATGCACGTGTGTGTGTGTGTATACGTGCATGTGTGTGTGTCCTAGATTATAATTCTTTCAGGCCTGGAAGACTTCCTCACATGAAAAGCAGCACTGTTCTGTTTTGACTATATTCTAATTCATCTCGGGCTTTAATTCCCTCTTAAACACGTTGGTGCTACCTTTCCAGTTTGAAGATCGTTCCCCTTGATAGGATAGATAAGCAATGGAAATGCTAGATGCTTTTCCTCTCACTGTTATCTGTTAACATTACATCATCTTTTCCAAGCAGCAGGCTTAACCTTTTCTTGTTTTTCTCCTTGCTCCAAATCTAACTTGATATGCTGCTGCCAAATCTAAGAAACCTTTCAGTCCGTATCTTGTTTTGCATAGAAGCTGTGTTGGACACTGTTGAGCAATCCCCCCTTCCTTAAAAACTCTTATCCTTTGACCTTAGCAATTTATTTTCATTTGATTCTCTTCTTTTTCTCTATGTGTTCCTAATATACTTCCCCTGTGGCCTCCTCCTCCTCTGCTTTATCTGCTGTGTTTACCAGGATTCCGGTCTCTACACAAACTCTACATTTGAATGAGTTTCTTCACTCTTATGTTTAACCACTCTGTATCCTGAGGAGGATGAGATGGTTGGATGGCATCACTGATTCGATGGACATGAGTTTGAGCAAGCTCCAGGAATTGGTGATGGACAGGGAAGCCTGGCATGCTGCAGTCCATGGGATCGCAAAGAGTCAGGCAGGACTGAGTGACTGAACTGATCCTGATGACAGTGAAACCTTATCTTCAGCTCAGATTCCTTCCCTGTTGAGGACTCTGAGTATTGATGTTCCAGTTTGAATGGAAACTAACTTGTCATCATCTTCCCATGTGCCCAGCCCCTCCTCCACTTCTTCTCATTAATATCCTTTCTTGGTGATTGGCATTCCCTTCTGCACAGTCATCCAAATAGAACCCTAAGTTCCTCTTTGCTCCCATCTAGTTCATTACCAAATCCTATTGATTTTGTTGCCATTAGTTCTTTTTAAAAAGAAATTAATTTTTATTGGAATATAGTTGCTTTACACTGTTATGTGAGTTTCTATTCCAACAAAGTGCATCAGCCATACATATACATACATCCTCTCAGTTTTGGATTTCCTTCCCTTTTAGGTCACCACAGATTATGCCTAGAGTTCTTGATTTCATCTCTCCAACTCTTACCCTATTTCCCTGGTTAGCATTTGGTTTTTAGCTGGGAGCTGTTCAGTAGTCTCCAGACCTGCTTTTGTATTGTTGCTATTTGTTTGTTTGTTGCTTTGATTCTGGTGTTCCTCAGGTCTAGCTACTACATGTAGCCAGAGGAATCTTTAAAACAAAAATATGATCATATCCCTACTCCATTTAAAATTCTTCAGGTCTCCCCTTTCCCTGCAGAATTGCGCTTAGGATATTCTATGACTTGCCTACAATTCTCTCTCCAAATTCACATTTTCGTTTTCTTTGCTCTGGAACAGAAGCTGCAGTTACACCAAAATGCTTGTAACATCCAGTGTGTATCATGCTATTTCAAGTCTTCTTACCTTCCCTTATGCCATGTCTTTTGCCTGGATAAAATGCCTATTCTACTCTTGTTCTTTTGACTGATTTATCACTCATCTCAAATAGTTTATATATCACCTCCTCTAGGAAATATTTCCCAAACAACACATAAGGGCTGAATAGGCTCCGATCAATCACTTACTGTGTATATTGACTCTCCAGGGAATCTGTATATATTGCTCTCTCCTCAGTGATAGGGACCATGTCTTGTTGAATTTTACTTTTGTTCCTTGACTTTATTCCCTGACCTTACATTTCCTTGGGACTATTTTATAATGATTTAGGTTGATATTTTCTTATATAATGAATTCTTCTTGTACACTTGGAAACAGAATAAGAAAACCTAATGCTAGCAACTATCATATTCTATGCTAACAGCATGTATGGATGTGAGAGTTGGACTGTGAAGGAAGCTGAGCACTAAAGAATTGATGCTTTTGAACTGTGGTGTTGCAGAAGGCTCTTGAGAGTCCCTTGGACTGCAAGGAGATCCAACCAGTCCATCCTTAAGGAGATCAGTCCTGGGTGTTCATTGGAAGGACTGATGTGAAGCTGAAACTCCAGTACTTTGGCCACCTCATGCAAAGAGTTGACTCATTGAAAAAGACCCTCATGCTGGGAAAGACTGGGGGCAGGAGGAGAAGGGGTGAACAGAGGATGAGATGGCTGGAAGGTATCACCGACTTGATGGACATGGGTTTGGGTGGACTCCGGGAGTTGGTGCTGGACAGGGAGGCCTGGCGTGCTGCAGTTCATGGGGTCACAAAGAGTTGGACATGACTCAGCAACTGAGCTGAACTGAACAATATCTGAGAACTAAAAGTCAGATAGGAATGGATTTACGTGCTAGAAAATGATTGCCAAGAAAGAAAAAAAAAGCTCTCATCTTTTTAGCAAGTATCTTTAACTTGGAGGAAAGTCTCTTGGTCTTAGTTCTCCAATTTACTCAATAAAAATTTACCAAGTACCTAAGTATATATAGAAGTAAATTAGATATTTATTTAATTTCCAAAAGTTTACAGCTTAGCAGGAAAATAACATAATTCAAGGAAGAAAGGATGTTGGTAATGATAGTGTAATAGCTAACATTTATTGAGATCAGACTTAGGTCTATTATCTTGTTTAACTTCATAGTCATATTGTAAGTAACCTACTGCCATCCTCATTATCAGAGAACCAAGACTTAGAGAATTAGTAATACACTCAAGGTCACACTCGTAGATTCATGGATTCTCTACCACTAGAGCCACCTGGGAAATCAAAACCCTTAACCCTGTGCTGTATTCTCTGCAGTACTATGGTATGTTATGAAGGTGAGGCAGCTAACAGTAAGACTCAGAGAAAAGCAAACCAGATGGCTTCCTGCTGGAGGGATCAGAGAAGGCTCCATGGAGTAGGTGGCGTTTGATGTAGGCCACTCATGTTGAAATGTGATTAAAATTTAGACCTTCAGAGAGCAAGGAAAAGACATTCCAGACAGGGAATATAGCTTAAAAAAAGGCGTAGGGGTGAGATATGGTGGTATAACGTGTGTGCTCAGTTGCTTCAGTCATGTCCAACTCTTTGCAGTCGTATGGACTATAGCCCGCCAGGCTCCTCTGTCCACGGAATTTTCCAGGCAAAGATACTTGAGTGGATTTCTGTACTCTCCTCCAGGGGAATCTTTCAGACCCAGGGATCAAACCTGAGTCTCCTGCATTGCAGGCAGATTCTCTACCACTGATCCACCAGGGATACATAATATAAAGCAAGGGAGATTGGTTTGAATGAAGCAGGGGAAAAAAAATAGAGCACAAATTGAAATATTTGTAGGTCATTACATCTTACTGAGTCATATGAATTTCCTTCTAGAGTCTCAGAAAACCAACGAGAATTTTAGAACAGGGCAATGATATATGAAGATTAATCCCACCAAAAGCTATGAAATTGATGAGAGAAAAGAAACTGTTCTGTGCAGGGGCAACATCAGTGAACCAAACAAAAATTCCTGCTCTCACGGAAGTCTTCTCATTGTAGGAGACAGATAATTAATAAATAACAGACACACATATACATTCATATGAACTCATATATATATATATATGTATATTTATATATGAATGCTTTGTTAATTATTTGTATTATACATAGGCTTCCCTGGTGATGCAGTGGTAAAGAATTTGCCTTCCAATGCAGGAAATAAAAGAGATGTGGGTTCGATCCCTGGATCAGGAAGATCCCCTGGAGAAGGGAATGGCAACCCACTCTAATATTTTTGCCTGGAAGATTCCATGGATGGAGGAGCCTGGTGGGCTACAGTCCATGGGGTTGCAAAGAGTCAGACACAACTGAGCACGCATACACGCACACACATATATATAGTATTATATATTATATACACACACACTGTCTCTGTTATGAAATGATACATTTTATTTTATATATGTAATATGTATAATAATATATACGTATATATTTACAAGGCATGTGTCTGTTAGAAGGTGATAAATGTTATGGACAAAATACTAAGCAAGGGAAGAAGACAGAAAGTTCCTGGATAGGAACAAGAGGGCATTTACAATTTCACATAGGATGGTGGTTGAAGGTCTTACTGAGAAGGTGACATATGGACAAAAGCATAAAGCAGGTGAGAAAATGAGCCATGTGGAAATTTGAGTAAGAGTATTTGAGGCTGTGAGCGTGGCGATCATTCATATTTAAAGTACAGCAGACGGAGGAGAAGTCCCTCCCCACCGCCCGCCAGAAGGCGACGTTCTCCTTCTCCTGCTCCCCCACCTCGTCGACGCAGGTCTCCCACACCACCACCGCGACGAAGGACTCCGTCTCCTCCTCCATGTCGTCGCTCACCTTCCCCCAGAAGATACTCTCCTCCGATACAGAGGAGGTACTCTCCTTCTCCACCTCCAAAGAGAAGAACGGCTTCGCCCCCTCCGCCTCCTAAACGAAGGGCCTCACCATCTCCACCACCAAAGCGTCGGGTCTCCCACTCACCACCTCCCAAACAAAGAAGCTCCCCAGTCACCAAGAGACGTTCGCCTTCATTGTCATCAAAGCATAGCAAAGGGTCTTCCCCCAGCCGCTCTGCCAGGGAGCCCCGGTCACCACAACCAAACAAACGGCATTCGCCCTCACCACGGCCTCGCGCTCCTCAGACCTCAAGTCCTCCGCCTGTTCGAAGAGGAGCATCATCGTCACCCCAAAGAAGGCAGTCCCCATCTCCAAGTTCTAGGCCCATTAGGAGTCTCCAGCACTCCGGAACCCAAAAAGATAGAAAAAGCTGCCTCACCAAGCCCTCAGTCGGTAAGGAGGGTCTCATCTTCCCGATCTGTCTCGGGATCTCCTGAGCCAGCAGCTAAAAAGCCCCCAGCGCCTCCGTCACCTGTCCAGTCTCAGTCACCCTCCACCAACTGGTCACCAGCGGTACCGGTTAAAAAGGCTAAAAGCCCAACACCACGCGCGTCACCGGCAAGGAATTCAGACCCAGAAGGAGGTGGAAAGAAAAAGAAGAAAAAGAAGGACAAGAAACACAAAAAGGATAAGAAGCACAAGAAGCACGAAAAACACAAGAAGGAGAAGGCCCCCACAGCCGCGTCCGCACAGGAGGAGCCAGGGGCGGAGCCGGAGCCCAGGAAGGAGACTGAAAGTGAGGCTGAAGATAACCTCGATGACTTGGAAAAGCACCTGCGTGAGAAGGCCCTGAGATCAATGCGGAAGGCCCAAGTGTCCCCACAGTCCTAGGTGGACATGTTTGTTAGAATGTACATTTTATTTGGTTTGTACGCAATTCAATTTTAAAATTGCTAAAATGCGTTTGAGCTTTAGACTATAACATTTGTTGTAATAATTGCTAGGTTGAAGTTCACCATGTAAAAAAAAAAAGGGCATGGATTTACATTGCAAAAGGTGTCCACAGTGTATTAGTGACATTCTTTCATTGACAGCTGACATAAATTCTTTGAGAGTGAAATATTTTAAGCCAAAAAAGAAAAATCCCCTTTTTAAAAAAGGGGGTTTAAATATTGTTGGCATTCTTATGGTTCCTTTAAATACCCCTGGCTATTCCCAGAGGTTTTTCTTTCTGTTTTCTTTTTCCTGTTTCTCATTTGAGTCTTAGCACCCATTTAAGTTATGACGCTTTCAACCTTGATGGTTTGTAAGCTTGCCCAGAAATAAGACCACTGTTGAACTACCACAAAAGTATAAATGAATATTTTAATGCCACAATCTTTCCTGTTGTCTGTGGAGTCTCTGCTGAAATGAATCAGGATTTGAGCTCTAAGATGAGACAAAAAATGAAAGCATGCTGTTTGCCAGGACACTGTGGGTTTACATAGATGTGTAACAAGTTGATTTGGATCACTGGAATTTCATTCTTTTCTCTTTTTTTGTAAAGGCAATTAACTAGCCCCAGGAAGGATCCTTCAGTTACATAAAATTTTGTTTTATGAAATGTCATGGCTCCATTCATAATTTTGTCCTGTTCCAGTCGGTATATACAAGTTTCAGAGCTCTTGTATTTGGAAAGCTGGAAGGGCCCAGACTTTGAAATAGTGTCTTGTTTTCACTGTTTTTGTTTTGTTTTTGTTCCTGTTTTTTTTTTTTAAACTAAAGCTATATAAAGCTTGTGGATTAAACAGAATAAATTTCTAAATTTAAAAAAAAAATAAAGTACAGCAAAGGATGCTCTGGTTTCTCCTCAGATTATATAGATCTTCCGCCTTCTACTAAAGACAATGAAGAGGCCAAGGGGCTGGAGTGGACTGGGGAGGGGACAGTGGTGGGAAAGTGTGCTGAGAGGTTACGTGGATAAGGAGGGCTGTGAGGACTTCAGCTTTTTCTGTGAGACAAGTGGAAGCCGCTGAAGGGTGCGGAGGCACGGTGTGGCCTGGTCAGACTTTGTGTTTGTCACGGAGAATTCTGGTCCTTGGTGGAGAATCTCTGTACAGACGAGAGCAGTAGGTGGGAACTGAGCCGGAAGGTTATCCCAGCGTGGAGGATGGTGCCAGCTGTGGAGCTGGTGGGTGGTCACCGACGTGCTGACCAATCACACGTGGCGTGAGTTAGAGAGAAGGGCACCGAGAATGCCTCAGTAGTCCCTGTTCTCAGCAACGGCCACCGAATATGTTTGCCCTGCTGGGTCTGTGTTGGTAGAGGCACAATTTTTACACACTATGTTTGTAGCCCTTTCATTTTAGGCCACAAAATTGGAATTTCCTTTTGACAAATGATACCCCTACAAACTGTGTCCTTATGGAGAAACACATAGCATACTTCTTTTGATCAAGGCATTATACGTGCTTTCTCATCTCATTTTCTACTGATAACATTTCTGTATTAGAAGGCCCATAGGTGTACTAAAAATGCATTAAATTACCTCCAGGTAAAACATCTTAAACCAAAAAAGTACATAAACAAGCTTCAGAAAGTTAGGGAATAGTTGCTTTAACAATAATTTCATACTTAGGATAGTTGGTAAATTGGTAACTATGTCTATATATGCCAAATATCTGGATATAACCTATAAAATTATCTGTATGATATTAAAATTGGTTAGAACCATGTAGAGCAGTACCTTTAGAAGTTCAGATATTCTAAAATATTTGGTGCATCTTGCATGTCCTAAAAATTTGAGTTTTTTCCACTATTCAATTACATGTCTGAGTAGGATATAGAAACTTCCACCTTTTATTTTTCCTTCCCCGTTATTATTCTTCATCTTTCCCTTTTCTTTTAAAAGAGAAATTTATATGTATGTATAAATGATTCACTGTGCTATACAGTGGAAAGTAACACACCATTATAAACCAATTATATGCCAATAAGAATTAAAAATAAATAGAAAAAAAATTTGACTGCACCAGCCTTAGCTGCAGCGTGTAGGCCCTAACTGCCTGACCATGGATCAAACCCAGACCCCCTACACCGGGATCATGAAGTCTTAGTAGATCACCAGAGAATTCCCCTTCTTTCCCTTTCAAAACACATATAAACTTTTTAAGGTCCAAGTTAAGTATTGGAAATTCAAAGCAAATAAGATATATCTACCTTCTAGGAAATATTAATTAGGAATCTATCTCTTAACCTCTTTTATAAAAGAATTTAAAGTGTTTTAAAGGAGTACATGAGCAAAAATATACGTAAATGACTGAAATGACTGATAAGCAAAAAGTTAAAAAGGTAAGACTAAGGAGCAAATTTAGAAAAATAACTTGAAGCCAGAAATAGTATCAATATAACAAGAATGCACATCAAAACATTCTATAAAATGTTCACTTGGAGTTTTCTCCTAACCAGGGAAAAAGAGAAAACAGGACAGGATTCACTGCTATCAACGAGATTAAAGCTTACCAGTTGCTTAAAAGAAGTGCATTTTTTTCCTGGTCCTCAACCAGGCAGTCAATTTCCCCAGTGGGTAATAAGGCACACTGCAGGTTTTTTATAAAAGTTTTCTGACATTAACATAGCAATGGGTTTTATAGGATCGTTCTTACAATATTTCTTAATTCAGGGAGATTATATGTGGAAGCATAGAACAGTAACGAGGCCCAAACAGCGTGAGAAAAGAACACATCCCCTTACGTTCTGATGCATGAATACTGCTTACCTTGAGAATTGAGTGGCAAAAAAAAAAAAGTCAAGTTCAATTCCTTGAATAGAACTTAGGGTTCTGTTATTTTGGCTGTTGCTTAAAGCTTGACAGTCAACCAAAGCAACTTTGACAACTAGCTGAACGGAGACTAGAATTGATTGCCCCCCTTAAAGGATAAACAGCTTATGGAGGATAGTGGGACAGAATGGAAAACCCTGAGATTTCCAAGGTGTGCTTGAATGAGATGACAGTAACAAATCACAGGGACGTGGCGTGGGACCTTAGGTAACACTTGAGTCTGATCTCAAGGGCTGGCTATGATTTTCTTTTATTAGTTTTTATTTTTATACAACTTTTAAAGATTACTTTCCATTTATAGTTATTACAAAATATTGGCTATGTTCTGCAAATTGTATAGTATGTCCTTGAATCCATCTTATACTCAATAGTTTGTACCTTTTAATCCCTTACCTCTGCATTGCCCCTCTTTGCTTTCCTGTCCCCAGTGGTAACCACTAGTTTGTTCTCTGTATCTGTGAGTTTGCTGCTTCTTTGTTATATTCACTAGTTTGTTATATTTTTCAGATTTCACAGATAAGTGAAATCATACAGTATTTGTCTTTCTCTGCCCGACTGATTTCACTTAGCATAATGTCCTCCAAGTTCATCTGTATTGCTGCAAATGGCAAAATTTAGTCCTTTTATGGCTGAGTAGTATTCCTTTGTGTGTGAGTGTGTGGTGTATGCCACACTTTCGTTAAGGATGGATATGATTTTGATATGAGAGGAGAGGCCATTCCAGGCAGATGAGTTTAGGAAGGGAGTTACTTTACACAGTATTTTAACAAACAGTAGAAACTCCTACTTGGTGAGGACAAATGGTCAGTCACCACAGGTGTGAGGCTGAAAAGACAGTAGAGACTCCAGCGTAAAGGTATCTGAATAGACACGGAGGAGCCTGATTTTCCTCCTTGGAAAACCTCTCCTCTCACTTCCCTAGGCTCTCTAAAGAAATAGGAGTCCTGCCTCCAGATCTGTACATTGGGAACCTTGATGTATTACAGAATTCAACAGGTATTTACTGCATTTACAAAAACTGTGATTTCCATCTTGGGAGCCAATGGCAGTCTCCTCTCTCTACAAATATTTGTGTCGCAAAACATGAATGGGTAGATTCTTGGACTCTCTGGGAAGTACCAGCCATTTATTTTTATTTTTTTATTGTTGTTCAGTCGCTCAGTTATGTCCAACTCTTTGAGACCCCATGGACTGCAGCACACCAGGCTTCCCTGTCCATCACCATCTCCCAGAGCTTGCTCAAACTCATGTCCATTGAGTCAGTGATGCCATCCAACCATCTCATCCTCTGTCGTCCCCTTCTCCTCCTGCCTTCAGTCATTCCCAGAATCAGGGTCTTTTCTAATGAGTCAACTCTTCACGTCAAGTAACCAAAGTATTGGAGCTTCAGCATCAGTCCTTCCAATGAATATTCAGGACTGATTTCCTTTAGGATTGACTGGTTGAATCTCCTTGCAGTCCAATGGACTCTCAAGAGTCTTCTGCAATACCACAGTTCAAAAGCATCAATTCTTCAGAGCTCAGCTTTCTTTATGGTCCAGTTCTCATATCTATGCATGACTACTGAAAAAACCATAGCTTTGACTATACAGACCTTTGTTGGCAAAGTAATATCTGTGTATTGATGTTCACTAAATAATGATTATCCAAAAGGTTCGTCTTGCTCTTTCTAAAGACTTTCATTTAAGATGCTGCATTTCATGTTTCTAACCTTACATACTGCATATTTGGAATAAAGGAAATGCAAATCCACAAGGGACAAACTGGAACATCATGAACAAGTTATATGACTTAATAAATTATATGAAGCCTTGTGGGGGAGAAAGGTTTATTCTCAGGTCTCAAATAAGTCACGGTAAACCTAATCAGAAGGGAACCTTCAGAGATGATGGAAAGGAGAGGCATTTGCTGATGACTGCTTACAGTATTCAGCCCACACTCTGTGCTTTATGTGTGTTATCTCAATCAGTCTCTATAAAACTATATGATCAGTATTATTATCGTGACTTCATGGCTAAGGAAGAACAAAGGCCCAGAGAGGAGCAATTTCCCTAACGTTACACAGCTTGTAAATGGCAGAGCACTTGAACGTAGCAGCTTGGCTCCAGAAGGCTGCCTCTTTAGCACCACATCTCCCGCCTCTCTGTTTAAGGAAATGTTAGAGCTGGAAGGGTCATTGACATCATAGAGCTCAGTGATTCTCTGCCAGTGGCGCTTGGCCTGGTGGGATTAGAGTCAAGTGAATTCACCTTTAGTTCCAAAATGTCATGGGGCTCCAAAAACACTCAGTAATCAAATGAATTATATTTTAATACAATATTTTTTTAAAAAATCAAACTAATGCAAAAATATATGAATAAAATATCAAAATTTAAATAAAGATATCTGTCCACTATAAACAATGGATCCTTCTGGAGTTCTTTCTCTGTTAATGACACCTCAGCCGGGGACCTGAAGCAGCATCAGTATCACCTGGGAGGATGTTAGTAATTCAGATTCCCAGGTGCCATCCTACGCCTATTCAGTCTCACACTCTTGAGTGCAGGGATAGCAATCCGTGTTTGAACCAGGCCCCCAGAAGACCCTGACGTGGTTCAAGTTTGAGAACCAATGGTCTAGTCCAATGCCTTCATTGGACAGACTGGAGAAAGTTGCCTGTTAGTGGCAGACCTTGTGACTTCTCTTAAGTTTAGGGCCCTTTCTAGTCTACTGTGTTGCTTCCCCTTCCCTTGACTGGGTATGGTTGGTCACTTCTTAATCTGTTCTATCTTATTTGCCATGATTTCTGTATATTTATTTTTAGTAGGCAAATCAACTTGCACCTGAAGATCATGGCATTTTCTGTTGATGATGACACACAATCAGATAGAAAAGGAGCTGCATAACATCCTCTAGGAGATGGTTTAGAATAGTGGTTGTTAACCATGGTGGCAAATTAGAAGCATCCTAGGAGCTTGGGGAAAGGACCTCAGACCTCACCCCAACCAAGTCAGCCAGAATCTCTGGGGACAGGGCTTGAATACTAGTATTTTTTTTTCTAGGTAATTGTAACGTACATCCGGGGTTGAGAACCAAGTGGGTTGGCAAATGTGGGAGGAGCCAAGTCTGGTCTAAAGTGATCTTTACTGTCTGTTCTTCAGTCATACACTGAACATTATCCTTACTATCTTCCTTGTCATCATCCTCTACACACTCCAGAATCCTGTCCACGTTAATGCACTCCTTGCTCCTCAGTTCATCTCCATCTCAGTCACCATCATTCTGGATCAAGCCAGGATCATCTCTGCCCTCTGAAGAGTACTTTCTGCCTGCCCTCAGGCACTTGTTCAATCTGTGCTTCACCCTGGAAACACAAAAATCATTTTAAAATAGTAATCTGACTGCATAAGTTGCTCGCTCCCCAACTTTAGAATTTCTCATGGCCTTTCATTGCTCTTAGAATAAGAGCCTTTTAAACACATCTGCCATAGTCCTGGGGGCACTCAGCCAGCCCACCGCATCCCTTCTTGCCTAGAAGTTTGCAATACTCTTGCTACATAGTGTTCCCTCTGCCAGGAATGCTCTTTCCTGTCTTATTTGCCTTGCGAACCACTAAACATTTAGATCTCAATTGCGTTTTTACATCTCAGGGAAACTATCTTGATTTCTCTGAGGAGAGAAAATCCTCCAGTCATCATTTTTGTAATTATGGTTTTCCCTAAAGAACAGAAGGGCAGGGGCTGAAATTCACCTGGGACAAGCCCTGTCATCAGTTCTTGGAGCACCCGCTGCTTCTTCTTCATAACAAAAATAACAGTTGCAATTTTATGTGTATTCATGTGGCCATTTGAATCACATATTTACCCTACAATAGAATTTGTGAGGACAGGGACCTCATCTTTTTTGGTGTACCGCTGAGTCCACAGCAGCTAGGTTGTCCTTGGAACACATTAGGTGCTCAATAAATATTTGCTCATAGAATGAATGGATGAGCACCTAGCAACTATGGCAGCCCAGAAAGAGTCATTTCATGGGCCCAATGAACTGCATAGGGTAAGGTCTCAGAACCAGAGACGAATTTTTAAACTAGGTTCTGATCCTTTCAAGCCCTGTTACCTGTGAAAAGGCCTTTGACTTCTTGACATCAGTCTTTTTCTGCAAAGTGTCAGGGGGCTTCCAGCTAGGCTTTGTTGTGTCTTTCAGGGTCAGTGGGTGATGGGGGTAGAGAATGGGAAAGACAGAAGGAGCAACTGGAATGAACTCTCTTTTTATCTATTTCTGGGTAATGTTTATTTTGAAGACAAAGTTTCTTGTCTAAAAGAAAAATAGTTCCAAAACCACTGTGCTAGAAGGTGCCCACAAGCCCATCTGGCTGACATTTCTGTGACAAGAAGTCTTGACTCACACAAAATAATGAGGAGACTGAACAGCTGTTGCATTCAGGTTTCTGGTTTTCTAGAACGCTGCAAATAGGCAGGCAAATCCAGGTGGGCTTTTATTTTCAGGAAAAAAAAAAAAAAACTGGCATAGTCTAGTGCAGCTGCCTAAGCAAAACACAGTGATGGGCATAAAGACTGAGTCACTCCCACTTCCTCAGTTGGCAGTTTAACAGGCGGCCCAGATTGTTGGGTTCAATGCATGGTGTTTACGGAGAGCACACTCCTAGACAGGTGGCTCAGCGTCAGAGATGCAAAGTGCAAAGGCAATGCGAACACTTGAATTTTCTCGTGGCACTCACCTCGATCCTGAAAGGGCCTCTCCCCCAGGAAGATCCCCTCCCCTCTCTCTCTCCTGGGTCTTTAGGGAAAAACACAATCACAACAAAAACAAATTTTCTTTTTGTATTAATTAAAATGCCTGTCCTAGGAATATGATAGAATTTCCCTGAGGCCTTTGAATCGGGTATGCAATATGAAGGGGGAATTAAACCTATTTGCTGCAGTAACGGCCTTGCCTGGAGCCCTGAGGGCCAAGGGAGGAGGGAAGGAATGGGCATGTGGCTGGAAGGCTGTGGCAAGAGACAGAGATCTGACTCCCTCCCCCTTTCCCTAGAGTACAACCCAATTATCTTTTTACATTTGGGGTTTGTGTTTAGATTGCATTTAAATCAAATGTTCTAGAGCTTTTAAAAAAGAAGAAGAATAGGTCTTGAAACCCACATATTTAGATGATGGAAATAAAAACTCAGCACTTACTTGCCTTAATTACCTGAATTTTTTAGACTTAAGGCTCCTGGGTAATTTCTTTCTTTGTCCATAGAGATGTTGCTAGGTTTCACTAAAGCGTCTACTTTAATTCACAAAAATTAAATTCCATCCATTCTAAATTTTTACCACCATATATTACTGGGTCTGCCTTTAGCTCACAATCAAGCAGCAAGGCGTAGTGATACCTTTTTCTTTTTTCTCTCCATCTTTGAATTCATCTGTTCTCCAACATCGGCAGGTGGCAGGATCTCCTGCAGGCTTGTCACATGGAGGCTAGCTGGACCCACCCCACAGCTTCTGATTCTGTAGGTTGGGAAGAGCCCAAGAATTGGCATTTCTAATGAGCTTCTAGGTGAAGCTGGTGCTCCTGGGCTTCCCAGGTGGTGCTGGTGGCAAAGGACCTGCCTGACAATGCAGGAGACTTAAGAGACCTGGGTTTGATCCCTTGTCCGAAAGATCCCCTGGAGAAGGGTATGGCAACCCGCTCCATGATTCTTGCCTGGAGAATCCCATGGACAGAGGAGCCTGGCGGGCTACGGTCCATGAGGTTGCAGACAGTTGGGCACGACTGAAGCGACTTAGCATGCATGCGGGCTGGTACTCCAGCTCCAGGATCTGCCCAAGGAGAGCCTCATTGTAATTCAAAAGGGTACTGGAAATGGAGAGATCAGAGTATGTGAGGCCCCGGCGCAAGGCCGCCTGGGTGCTGGTGGCCAGCTTGCTCAGTCTTATGCCCCAGGGCACATCTGGAGAGCTGGATGCTTTGAGCAGATGGTGGTTGATGCCCTCACTTTGCTGAGTCATCTGTGGTGCTGCTGGTCGACACAAGTGCTTCCACCAGGAACCAGCATAGGGAGTAGCTGCAGGAAAGGATCTGAGAATCAGAAAAGCGCCTCTGAAAACAAGTTCACCCCTTCCTTTCCAGATCTGCCTCTCTGGCTGCGGCTTGAAATCCTATTAGTACTAAGTTTCTTGGTAAGGCCCTGTGCCTTTGTAACTACCAGTATCAAGCAGGACCATGAAGATGCCCTGAAAGCTTAACCCCTGAGTATGTTTGGTCCTGGTGGAGGATGTAAATTGGAAAAATGTAGAGATTTGGAGGTGGATTAAATCCTGGGTTTTAGACTTCCAATTTTAAAAGGTGAAGCGGAAGTTCGAAGAGGTTATTTTTCCTAAAGTCCCAAAGCCAGGCTGGGGATGGGGGGGCGGGGTGGGAGTTGTTTCTGCCAGAAGAGGGCAGGCTTGGATGGGGAGCAAGTTGGGGGATCTAGGAGAGTCTATGAGCATGAAGGCTTCTGGGAAAGTAGAGTGAGGGGAGGAGGGAATAGGGTGGGGTGGAGAGTGCAGCTTTTACCTGAGTTTCTTCTCTCTTAATGATAACCATCAAACGGGCCCAAACTGGTCAACATGGACTTGATTTTCAACATCCTTATGAGTTACAATGTCTTACCAGAAGTCTCCTCCTTTTCATTACCTCTCCTACTGCTGGAGTCCAGGCCCTCTGTGTCCCCTAGAGTCTCCTTTGTCATTGCTGTCCAGTTGCTAAGTCATATCTGACTCTTTGTGACCCCGTGGACTGCAGCATGCCAGGCTTCCCTGTTCTTCACTCTTTCCTAGAGTTTGCTCAAACTCCTCACATCCATTGCATTGGTGATGCCATCCAACCATCTCATCCTCTGTTGTCTTCTCCTTTTGCTTTCAATGATTCCCAGCATCAGGGTCTTTTCCAATAAGTCAATTCTTGGCATCATGTGGCCTAAGTATTGGCACTTCATCTTCAGCATCAGTCCTTCCAGTGAATATTCAGGACTGATTTCTTTTAGGATTGACTTGTTTTATCTCCTTGCTGTCCAAGGGACTCTCAAGAGTCTTCTCCAGCACCACAATTTGAAAGCATCAATTCTTCAGTGCTCAGCTTTCTTTGTGGTCCAACTCTCACATCCGTACATGACTACTGGAAAAACCATAGCTTTGACTAGACAGACCTTTTTCACAAAGTGATGTCTCTGCTTTTCCACTGTCTAGTTTTGTCATAGTTTTCCTTCCAAGAAGAAAGTGTCTTTTAATTTCATGGCTGCAGCCACCATCTGCACTGAATTTGGAGCCCAAGAAAAGAAAATCTGTCAGTGCTTCCACTTCTCCCCCATCTATTTGTCATGAAGTGATGGGACCAGATGCCATGATCTTAGCTTTTTGAATGTCACGTTTTAAGCCAACATTGAGCCTCCTAATTCATCTTTATTCTAGTCCTGAAATCACCCTTCTGTACAGTCACCAGAGCTCTCTTTGAGTGCTCCCACTTGGGGGGTCTTCAGTAGCTGCCTGAACCAACAGGTATCAATGCATTTTCTTAGTATAGCACTCAGGTTGTTGCGTTCTCTGAACTCAGTCTCATTTTCACTGTGGTGTCCTTACATACTCTTCATGTAAATTCTGTCCCAGTCACGCTATATGACCTAGAGCTCCCTGGACATACTCTATACTTTCACACTCTGTTTGTGCTTAAGTTAATCCCTGCAACTGTGTCTTCCTACAGCCCAAATGCTCCTCCTCTTTTAAGGTCATGCTCAAACTCTCCTCTGAGAAGGTTCTCCAGTCTGCCAATTAGACCTGGTTTCTCTCTCTATGATGATCTGGTAGCATTTTTGTTTGCAAATCTCTCATGGACCTAGCTGAACTATATCCAGTGTGAGGATTTCCTTAAGAAATCCTACTATCCTAATATCCTTGGTCCTGAAAATAGCTGAAGGTATGAGGGTTTGTATACCATATTCCCAGGATTTTGATGACTCCTGCCCAACACTTAACCAAAATTGTCCTTGTGGGTTTTCATTTTTATTGTGATGACCGGGCTGAGATTTGAATCGGGTCTCCAGAGCAGACTGAAACACAGCATATATTTCACAAGCAATACTGCTGACTTTATGAGCATAGGGTTGTTCTCTCCATCCAACAATAACAAATTATTCGTGCTGTGTCTCAAAAGTCCAAAGGATGGAATCTTGCCCTCCAGTGCCCCTGCCCATCTTGGGTTATGCTCATGATCGCAACATCTCCCTAGTCTGACCTTATATCTATCATCTTGAATGTGTTTTCTCTTCCAGTCTTTTGGAGCTCACGGTCTTGCTCACTAGAATGGACACTGCATTAGTATTTTTCTCTGAGTCCCTGGAAGATGATCCCTGACATATAGTAGCTACTCAGAAAGTAGGCAGTTGAGCTTGTGGAAAGGCAGGTGGGTGGACACCATAGACATCCTTTATTTCCTTTCCACTTCTTGGCAGAGTGCCACCATTTGCCTCAGCAAACTGAGAAGTGCCTGCATTAATTCTGAATTCAACACGTTCTGCCTTGAAAAATTCTTTTTCAGAATGCTGAACCCATCACTCATTATATCCACGCTTACAATGCCTGCTTCCTTGGGGTCCCAGCCTTACCAGAGTATGTGGCTTTTTCTGTGGCAGATCATCTATTCCTTCATTCCATGGATAAAGATGACATTACTATGTGTTAAAAACAGGGCCAAATACTGGGGATTCAATAACATAAAAGGCAGGCATTCCTCTTATTTAGTGATAATACAAATAGTGATTATCATGGAAGCATACTGATGAGAAGTAGAACCTAGTGTGAAGATTCAGAAAGGCCTGTCTGAAGAAGTGACATATAAGTGGGGATGGAGGAGTGTGTAGGAGAAGCCAGCAGGAGACAGAGGATACTAGGTTCTGTACAGAGGGAACAGGATTGTGGAAACCTTAGACACAAGAGAGTATACACCACTGCCTCTGGGAAGTCTCCCCTGGTCCTCCTAATCTTGAAATGGAGATGCTTCCTATATGTTCCCAAGCATCACCATGTCCATCAGCACAGCCCTTATCACTTTATATTGTGTGGGTGTCTATTTACTAAATTATCTATTACTTATTAAATTATATACTTACTTGTTGATCTTTCCCACTAAGTAATGAAATCCACAGGAACAAGCATTATGTCTGTCTTGACCATTACTGCATCTCTTGCAGTTGATACAGTGCTGGGTAGGTAATATCTTGAAGGAAATGCCCTACACATAGCCTTAACATTCGACATTGCTGTGTGTGCTTGCCTGCTTGCCAACCATCCACGCCTGATGTGTGGGCAGAGGAAGCCCTGCTAACATAGAGCTACAGAGGTCAGGGAATGAATGCCCCCAGGAGCAGCCGCTACCAAGGACTGTGAGGGTCAAGGGATAAATACTATAGCAGTTCTCTTGCTTCTCAGGTGGGAGAGCTCTGAGGGGTACGCCCTACAGCAGAATTGCACTCTAGTGACCCCCAGGACTAAATTGCCTGGAAAGGCATTCTTTATTGGCTGCCTTCCCTTCCCTTCTCAGTCCCTTCCTGATGTTTCCTGGGCTCCCTTCCCAATTAAACCACTCACAATCAGATCCTTGACTTGGGGTCAGCGTCCAGAGGAACCCAAACTAAGATGATTCTTACCAACTAGGTGGCTCCTGTTTCAGCTGCCTATTTGCTTTATTAAGCACGTTATTATTTCCCTGAGCCTTCACCCTTTCCCTACCCCGCCTCCTCTGCAAAATGCCCTCCCTCCCTCACTAGGTTGTTGCAAGGTTCCAGGAATACAAGGTGCGTGAAGAGCCTGCTTGGACTGTGTTGTGTCTTGTTACATGCCTATCTAAGGAGCTGGGGCACAGCAGAGTAAGAGTTAAATGTCTGGGAAAAGATCTTCTGATTGCCTGTCTTGACCTCAAGAACCCCAAATCCACACTAGTTATTCCTGAAGTAGGTCCATACCCAGAGGGAAAACACAGTGCTTTTAATGAGAGGTGATTTCCTGCAGGTCACACATAGCTCTGGGGCCTGTTCCTGCCTCCTGGCTTAAATCACAACTCTCTCGAATCCATAGAAACTGCCCACTAACCATTCCAGCGTTCTCACAGAGGGAGCCAGAATTTGGTTTCTATGTATCTCACATTCACCTAAAACTGTGTTGGATATTTTCAGTTAAAGTGACAATGAGAGTTGACAAAGACATTGGGAACAGTGATGAGAATAGGGATCATTTTTTAACCCTGCTAGGAACTAGAAGCTTCACATTTATTACTAACCTGAAGACTGCAAGTAGTGCTATAATGTTGTTGTTATCACCATTTTGCAAATCAGGACACTGAGGCTCAGAGAAGGTAAACTGCTGCTCAGGATGAGACAGTGGCAACTTAGAAAATTCAGCTCAGGCTCTAAATCCCACTCTCTGTGTAATCCTTATTAGATATTTCGTCGTAAGAGAAAATTGAAGAGTTCACCAGAGACAGAGCTCCCATAGGCTTTTGTGGCCTTACCGAAAAGGAACATTATCTGTCATAGAACACGTGCCAGCAAAGGTTGAGTGGGAGCCTAGACTCCCACCTTCAAGAGTCTGTTAGGAAGAAGCTCAACATCCCCATGCAGATGAGGTCAGAGAAGGTCAAGTTGGAATCCAGGAATTTAATCCCACCAGGTGGTAATGAGCCTCCTGGCACTACAGGGCCACTGAGGCCCCCATGAGGCACCTGGGAGTCCACCCCTCCCTGGCAGTGATGAAACATCCCCCCTCCTCCCTGACGAGAGGTGTCTCATAGGATGCCCAGCAAGGAGTCGGGACTTTCACACCACCCACCAGAAACAAGGCCAGACCCTCAGGAAAGCAGTAACAAAGAATTCCTACCCCTCTCACCCAGGGAGGTATCAGCAAGGCCCACTAAGGAGTCAGAACCTCCCCTTCCCACCCCTGTTCCTAGAGTCTTCCCTCTCAGGTGTGAATGAAGGCAAGTGAGAAAGCTGGACTTTTACCCCCAGATGATAGTTGCAGAGCTACATCCCTCTCACTTCCCCTTCTGACAGAACTTTAGGCTTAATATATCTAAACTGTATTAAATAGTCCAAATAAACAGAAGATAGAAATTGTCAAAGTCCCTACTGCAGTAAACACAGCAAAAACTATAAGAAGGATGAACTGGGTGAAAATGTTTAATTTGCATTACAGAAAAAGTGCTTATTTCTCATATAAATTGATGTGAAAAAGAACTCCACAGAAAAATGGGCGAAATAGTAAAGTTTCAGAAAACACAGGTAGGTTCTTACATATAAAAAGATGCTCACTATCATAGGTAAATGATAAGTACAATTTCACTAAGGTTTCCCTCTTAAGTTTGGACTTGACTTAGTGACTCAAATCCAAAGAATAGAGTATGGAAAAAATAAAGTAACATTATAGTGGAGAGATTTGACAGACAATACCAAAACTAGATGTAAGATTATTATCCTATTAGAAAAAAAAAGATTATTAACCTATAAGAAAAAAATCCTTTAAGAAAAAAATATAAAACCTGAATTAAGGGATAGTCTACAAAATACCAACTAGTTCCTCACAATTGTCAAAGTCATGAAGAAAAACAAGGGAAGATTGAGTAACTGTCAGAGATCAGAAGGGAGAGGCATGATGACTAAGGCAATATGTCCTCCTGGATGGAATTATAGGGAAAAGGGACCTCAGTAGAAAAACTGGTGAAATCCGAATAAAACCTTGAGTTTTATTAATAGCAGTATGAGTGTGTACTATCACTTAAGGCATGTCTGACTCCTGCAACCCCATGGACTGTAGCCTGCCGGCCTCCTCTGTCCATGGAATTCTCCAGGCAGGAATAGTGGAGTGGGTGACGGTGCCCTCTTGCAGGTGATCTGCCCTACCCAGGGATCGAACCTACGTCTCTTACATCTCCTGCACTGGCAGGTGGGTTCTTTACCACTAGCATCACCTGGGAAGCCCCAATAGCAGTTTAGCACTATTGATTTAAGTTTTGACGAGTACGTTTTGTTGTTATAAGAGGTTATCATGAGGGGAAACTGGGTGAGGAGTATCCAGGAACTGTACTACCACTGCAACTTTTCTATAAAATCCAAAATGATTCCAAAATAAAAACTTTATTAAAGATACATTATTAACCTATCAATTTGGCAAAGATAGAAAGGGTGGTGTGCACGCTCAGTCACTGAGTCGAGTCTGAGTGACCCCATGAGCCTGTAGCCCAAGAGGCTCCTCTGTCTATGGAAATTTCCAGGCAAGAATTCTGGTGTGGATTGATATCATACTGGAAATTGTGAGGGAAAACAATATTTCATACATTCCTGGAAGAAATATAAATTGAAGCAACATTTATGGAGGTCAGTTCAGTTTAGTCTCTCAGTCGTGTCTGACTCTTTGTGACCCCATGGACCGCAGCACACCAGGCTTCCCTGTCCATCACCAATTCCTGGAGTTTACTCATACTTATGTCCATTGAGTCAGTGATGCCATCCAACCATCTCATCCTCTGTCATCCCTTCTCCTGCCTTCAGTCTTTCCCAGCATCAGGGTCTTTTCAAATGAGTCAGCTCTTTGCATCAGGTGGCCAAAGTATTGGAGTTTCAGCTTCAATATCAGTCCTCCCAATGAACACCCAGGACTGATTTCCTTTAGGGTGAACTGGTTGGATCTCCTTGCAGTCCAAGGGACTCTCGAGAGTCTTCTCCAACACCACAGCTCAAAAGCATCAATTCTTCTGCACTCAGCTTTCTTTATAGTCCATCTCTCACATCCATACATGACTACTGCAAAAACCATAGCCTTGACTAGACTAGACAGACCTTTGCTGGCAAATAATGTCTCTGCTTTTTAATAAGCTGTCTAGGTTGATGATAACTTTTCTTCCAAGAAGTAAGAGTCTTTTAATTTCATGGCTGCAATCACTATCTGCAGTGACTTTGGAGCCCCCCCAAAACAAAGTCTGCCACTGTCTCCACTGTTTTCCATCTATTTGCCATGAAGTGATGGGACCAGATGCCATGATCTTAGTTTTCTGAATGTTGAGCTTTAAGCCAGCTTTTTCACTCTCCTCTTTCATCAAGAGGCTCTTTAGTTCCTCTTCACTTTCTGCCATAAGGGTGGTGTCATCTGCATATCTGAGATTATTGATATTTCTCCCAGCAATCTTGATTCCAGCTTATGCTTTATCCAGCAAGCATTTCTCATGATGTACTTTGCATATAAATTAAATAAGCAGGGTGGACAATACACAGCCTTGATGTACTCCTTTTCCTATTTGGAACCGGTCTCTTGTTCCATGTCCAGTTCTAACTGTTGCTTCCTGACCTACATAAAAGTTTCTCAAGAGGCAGGTCAGGTGGTCTGTTATTCCCATCTCTTTCAGAATTTTCCACAGTTTATTGTGAGCCATACAGTCAAAGGCTTTGGCATTGTCAATAAAGCAAAAATAGATGTTTTTCTGGAACTTTTTTGCTTTTTCGATGATCCAGTGGATTTTTGCAATTTGATCTCTGGTTCCTCTGCCTTTTCTAAAACCAGCTTGAAGATCTGGAAGTTCACAGTTCATATACTGTTGAAGCCTGGCTTGGAGAATTTTGAGCATTACTTTATTAGTGTATGAGATGAGTGTAAGTGTGTGGTCTTTTGAGCATTCTTTGGCATTGCCTTTCTTTGGGATTGGAATGAAAACTGACCTTTTCCAGTCCTTTGGCCACTGCTGAGTTTTTCATATTTGCTGGCATATTGAATGCAGCACTTTCATAGCATCATCTTTTAGGATTTGAAATAGCTCGGCTGGAATTCCATCACTTCCACTAGCTTTGTTCGTAATGATACTTCCTAGGGCCCACTTGACTTCGCATTCCAGGATGTCTGAATCTAGGTGTGTGATCACACCATCGTGATTATCTGGGTTGGGAAGATCTTTTTTGTACAGTTCTTCTGTGCATTCTTGCCACCTCTTCTTAATATTGTCTGCTTCTGTTAGGACCATTCCATTTCTCTCCTTTATTGAGCCCATCTCTGCATGAAATGTCCCCTTGGTATCTCTAATTTTCCTGAAGAGATCTCTAGTCTTTCCCATTCTATTGTTTTCCTCTATTTCTTTGCACTGATCACTGAGGAAGGCTTTCTTGTCTCTCCTTGGTGTTCTTTGGAACTCTGCTTTCAAATGGGATTATCTTCCCTTTTCTCCTTTGCTTTTTGCTTCTCTTCTTTTCTCAGCTATTTATAAGGCCTCCTCAGTCAGCCATTTTCCTTTTGCATTTCTTTTTATTGAGTATGTCTTGCTGCCTGTCTCCTGTACAATGTCATGAACCTCTGTCCACAGTTCATCAGGCACTCTGTCTATCAGATCTAGTCCCTTAAATCTATTTCTCACTTCCACTGTATAATCATAAGGGATTTGATTTAGGTCATACCTGAATGATCTAGTGGTTTTCCCTACTTTCTTCAATTTCAGTCTGAATTTGGCAATAAGGAGTTCATGATCTGAGCCACAGTCAGCTCCTGGTCTTGTTTTTGCTGACTGTATAGAGCTTCTCCATCTTTGGCTGCAAAGAATATAATCAGTCCGATTTCAGTGTTTACCATCTGGTGATGTCCATGTATAGAGTCTTCTCTTGTGTTGTTGGAAGAGAGTGTTCACTGTGACCAGTGCATTCTCCTGGCAGAACTCTATTAGCCTTTGCCCTGCTTCTTTCTGTACTCCAAGGCCAAATTTGCCTGTTATTCCAGGTGTTTCTTGACTTCCTGCTTTTGCATTCAGGTCCCCTATAATGAAAAGGACATTGTTTTGGGGTGTTAATTCTAGAAGATCTTGTAGGTCTTCATAGACTCTTTCAACTTCAGCTCCTTCAGCATTACTGGTTGGGGCATAGACTTGGATTACCATGATATTGAATGGTTTCCCTTGGAAACGAACAGAGATCATTCTGTTGTTTTTGAGATGGCATCCAAGTACTGCATTTCAGACTCTTTTGTAGACTCTGATGGCTACTCCATTTCTTCTAAGGGATTCCTGCCCACAGTAGTAGATATAATGGTCATCTGAATTAAATTCACCCATTCCAACCCATTTTAGCTCACTGATTCCTAAAATGTTAACGTTCACTCTTGCCATCTCCTGTTTGATCACTTCCAATTTGCCTTGATTCATGGATCTAACCTTCCAGATTCCTATGCAGTATTGCTCTTTACAGCATTGGAAGTCAGTTTGGCATTATATGTCAAAATAACTGAGGGATTTCCTTAGTGGTCCAGTGGTTAAGAATCTTCCTTGCAATGCAGGGGACATGGGTTCAACCCCTGGTCAGGGTATTAAGATCCCACATGCCTTGGAGCAACTAAGCCTTTGCACAGAAGCTACTGAAGCCCACATGCCACAATTAGAAAGTCTGTGCACTGCAATAGAAAAAGATCCCAAATGCCACCACTCAGACCCAAATCAGCTACATAAATGAATAAATACATTTTTTAAAAAATAAGTGAACTTACGCTTTGACTTCCAGTTTTATTTCTAGGGATTTACTCAGTAGGTTAACTTGCAAGTGTGCAAAACATACAAGATTATTCATCATGGCATCGTTTAATTTAGCAAAAAATTAGAAATAACTTTGCACATTAGTAGAGGACTTTTTAATGAATTATGGTAATGCTTTTAAATGAAAACTTGCAATTGGCAAACAAAAATCTTCAACATATATTGTTGAGTTTAGAAAAAAAAATTCAAGGTGGTATAGTGTGAATAATAGGTTTCCATGCACTTAAGGAGAAGAGGCCATATGTAATGTTTTCTTGTATGTATATTAAAATAAATCTCAAAGAGTAGACAGGGAACTAGAAAATACCTGCTTCCAGAAAAGAACATTTGAGTAGCCAGAACTGAAAGATCTCTTCCTGGATACTTTTTAGTATATTTTTAATTTTGAAAGATGTGGGTATCTCACCTACCATATTTCCCCAATCTAAGATGCCATCAATTGCAAAATGCAGCATTCTCTCATGTATAGCTAAGAACAAAAAGCTGCCATTTACCTGTAAAACCTAAAACCCCACTGATTATAAGAGAAATTCTGATTTTAAGATGTACATCTTTGCTGCTGCTGCTAAGTCACTTCAGTCGTGTCCAACTCTGTGTGACGCCATAGACAGCAGCCCACCAGGCTCCCCCGTCCCTGGGATTCTCAAGGCAAGAGCACTGGAGTGAGTTGTCATTTAGAAGCAATAAATATACAATTTTCAATGTGCGTGTTAGAAACAATAAAACATGCCTTCAAAATAAAATGTTAAAAATATTTTCAAGAAATATCCATTTGTTTTTATATGTGTAAAAACTGTCTGAAGGAATGTGTGCCAAACAGTTCCAGCAATTATTGCTAGGTGGAAGAACAGGGGCGATTTTTATTTTCTCCTCTGTATCCTCTGTATTTTCTAAACCTTCTACAAGGATAAAGCATTACTTTTATGATCAGAAAAGAATGTTAGTAAATACAGTATAACCTTAAGTTTTAAAGGGGCAACTTCAGTCACCTTGTTTGTGGTGAAAAAGTTTTTAAGAAATTGACCTTGTTAGTGATAAGCCCTCCACCTCCACGCCCTACCTAACAGTCTCCTTTGAAATTTCCTCCTCCTGTCACTTAAATGGTGATTTCCCCAGCTTGTCCTCCTCCTCTTCTCTCCTTAGTCTATCTGTTTTGACATGGAACCAGCTTTGTTACAGTTCAGGGTGTAGGCTGTGATGCCAGATGGACCTGTTGTGAATCTGAGTGCTGCTTCTTACTGGACAACCACTCCAGGCCTCGGTTTTTCCATCCACAAAATGGAGATGATACCTAAGAGAGAGATTATAATGATTAAGAGTGGGTGTGTGTATAGTGAGTGCTGGCAGAGTAAATGACCTATCAACTCTAGTTATGCTGACTTGTCCCTGGATCATGTCCACACACAAGGTGTTGGTTATAATCTGTTTGCTGATGACTCCCAAATTTATATTTCAGCCCAGATCTGTGTCCTGAGCTTCAGGCCTCAGGCTTTCTGGATATCCCCTCTTGGACATCACACATGTACAATCTATCTAAAACTGAACTCATTAGCACTCAAGCCAACAATCTGCTTTCCCTTCATTTTCTTCTACTTCCAGTCATCTGCTAGTTTTCTCTGGTGAGACACCTCATTCTTGACTTCATTTTGTTTGACACCGCCTCTGCCACCATGTCACACACACATACACACAGAGTCAATCAGCCACTTTGTCCAACAGGTACAAACTTCTTCTCCATTCCCATTGCCAGGTAGGCAGCCTTCATCTCTCTCTTAGATTGTGGCAGCATCTTCTGGGCTTCCCTCCATCCTATCTGTTTCCCACGCTTCAGGCAGAATGATCTTCCCAATGAGAAATCTAATCAAGGTGTTCTTGTCTATGCTGTTGTCGTTCAGTCACTGTTATGTCCAACTCTTTGCGACACCATGAACTACAACATGCCGGGCTTCCCTGTCCTTCACTATCTCCTGGAGTTTGCTCAAACTCATGTCCATTGAGTTGGTGATGTTATCCAACTATCTCACCCTCTGTCACCTCCTCTTCCTGCCCTCCAGGATCAGGGTCTTTTCCAGTGAGTCAGTTCTTCCCATCAGATGGCCAAGGTATTGGAGCTTCAGCTTTAGCATCAGTCCTTCCAATTTATATTCAAGGTTGATTTCCTTTAGGATTGACTGGTTTGACCTCCTTGCTGTCCAAGGGACTCTCAAAAGTCTATGTAAGCTGCCAATGAGTTCCCACTAATCTTAGGACAAGCTCTTTTTATATGGTAATATATCCTGGCTCTGTATCCATTCTTTCCCCCAGTCTTATTTCATGTCACTTACACTTGATGCCAGCCATAATGAAATACTATGTATTTCTAAAGGGATCTGTTGTCTGGTTTCACTCAAGACCTTTGCACAGGTTGCTTCCTCTAATTGGAACCCACTCTGCACTCTTTGCACAGCTAATGCTTGCTTTCCATTAGGCCTCAGATTAGATGCCTTTGTCTCGGAAAGCATCTCCCAAACCCAATTCTTGGCTGGTTTTGCCTTCCAGATGCTCCCACCATACCTATATTTCTCATAAAGGATTTTGCAGTCTTTACTTGTTTTTCCTCAAGTCACGTTGACATTTCTTTTTCTAAATTTTAATATAGTTTCTAAAAGGTTGCTTTCCATTTACAGCTATTACAAAATATTGACTATATTTCCATATTGTATGATACATTCTTGAGTCTTTCATACATCTAAAAATTTATACCTCCCACTCCCTCACCCCTAAATTCAATTCCCCCCCACTGGTAATCACTACTTTGTTCTCTGTCTGTGAGTCTGTTAGAGCAGTATTTTTAAAAAAAATTTACATTGGAGTATAGTTGATTTACAATATCGTGTTAGTTTCAGGTGTACATCAAACTTATTTAGTTATATACATGTGTCTATTCTTTTTCAGGTTTTTCCCCTTCTAGGTTATTATAGACTATTTAGCTGAATTCTCTGTACAGCACAAGTAATTCAAAGTGTACAGGTATACAGCAATGTAATTCAGTTATGCATACAATATTTCCTTTTTCAAATTCTTTTCTCATTTAGGTTATTACAGAATGTTGAATAGAGCTCTCTGTGTTATACAGTAGGTCCTTGTTGGTTATCTATTCTAAATAGAACAGTGTGTATTATGTCAATCCCAAACTCCCAATCTATCCCTGCCCGACCGCATCCTCTCCCCCTGATAACCATAAGGTTCGTGCTCTAATGAATGAGTCTGGTGAGTCAGTTTCTATTCTGCAGATAAGTTCATGTGTATCATTTGTTTAGATTCTGCATACAAGTGCTATCCTATGATATTTATCCTTCTGTGTCTGGTTTACTTCACTTAGTCTGACAATCTACAGGTCATCCATGTTGCTGCAAGTGGCATTATTTCATTTGTTTTAATGGTTGAGTAATATTCCATGGCACATACGTACCACATCTTCTGTATCCACTCTTCTGTCAGTGAACATCTAGGTTGCTTCCATGTGCTGGTTATCGTACATAATGCTGCAGTGCACATTGGGGTGTATAACTCTTTTCAGATCATGGTTTTCTCTGGATAGATGCCCAGGAGTGGGACTGTGGGATCGTAGGGAAGCTGTACTTTGCTTTTTAAGAAACCTCCATGCTGTCCTCCATGGCGGCTGTACGAAGGTGCACGTGTTCTCACCACACCGTCCTCAGTATTTGTTCCTAGCCTGTCTGATGATGGCTGTTCTGACTGATGGGAGGTAACCCACTAGGCCTCTTGCCTGGGGATCCCCTGGACAGAGGAGTCTGGCGGGCTGCTGTCCGTGGGGTCACAAAGAGTCAGATACAACTTAGAGACTAAATGACAGCATTACCTCGTTGTAGTTTTGATTCACATTTCTCTCACAATTAGGGATGTCAAACACTTTTCCACGTGCTTTTTGGCTATCTGTATGTCTTGTTTGGAGAAATGTCTACTTATTTATTTTTTAAATTTATTTATTAATTTTTCCTTTACATTCTGCCCATTTCTTGATTGAGGTTCTTTAGTTGTGGTGTAGAGCTGCATGAGCCATTTGTTTCTTTTGGAGATGAATTCACTGTCAATCCCTGGGTTTGCAAATATTTCTCCCATTCTACAGGTTGGTTTTTTTTTTTTCCATTCTGTTTATGGTTTCCTTTGCTGTGCAAAAGCTTTTAAGTTTAATTAGGTCCCATTTGTTTATTTTAATTTTTATTTTTATTACTCTAGAAGGTGGATTAAAAAAGATATTGCCCTGAATTATTTCAGAGTATTCTGCCCATATTTTCCCCTAACAGTTCTATAGTATCTGGTCTTACATTTAGGTCTTTAATCCATTTTTAGTTTATTTTTGTTTAGGGTGTTAGAGAATATTCTCATTTGGACTTATTTTCACGTGAAAATAAGTTTGGCAAGTGCTACAAACCAGAACTTGAATTATTAGCTTTGTTCACCACAATGCCCACCTCCCTTTGATGTTCCCAGCACTGTTACCAAACCACACTCGTTTCTGCTCTTCCCCACATGCAGTAAAGCCAGTCTCCTGACACTGCGTTGTGGTGAAGGAAAGTGCAGTATTTATTGCTGGGTGCCAAGCAAGGAGTCCAGACAGCTAGTGCTTGAAAGGCCCGAACTCCCCAAAGGCTTTCAGGGAAAGGTTTTCAAGGACAAGGTGAGGAAGGGGAGTTGCGGGGTGTGTGATCAGCTCACGGACATTTTTCTGATCAGTTGGTGATGAGGTAATCAGGAGTCACCATCATCAATCTTCTGGGGTCTACATGTCTGCGAGTAGCATTTAGTTAGCTTCTTCCACCTGGTGGGTGTTTCACTATGTAAAACAGCTCACGGACATGGCTCAGAATATTATCTATAGCCCTTGAAGAGAAATTAAAGATCCTTGACTTTACTTAATGACTAAACTGTGATTATTTTGTTCCGTTTGGCTGCTTTCCTTTGCTTCTGCATTGTCTCACTTCTCTAATTTATTCTTTGCCTACAGTTTGTCTATAGACAAAAGACAGGTGAAAGACTTCAGTGGGTTGGGTGGGGCATGTTTCTGTTATGGGAAGGCCTTGTAGGGTCCTGCTTAGTTACACAATGACTTGATGCTTAATAAACCTTTATTGAAAATGTATGAATATATAAAACGATGAATGAATGAACATCAGGAGGCCTACCATTTCCCTGAACCTTCTGACTATCTGTTACTTTGGAGGAAGGGTTCAAGGTGCCTGATTTTGCACCCATGGACCGTCTTGCCACTATCCTTGGGGTGTTGCCTGAATCTCTTTGCCCTGGTCTGGTGAATCAGGATCGACAATTCAGTAAGCCAGCTCAAGTTTCCCAAAGTGCCTGTGGGTGCCCCCTAAATACCTTTTCATTAGCGCGTAATCAGCAGAGCTGTCCTAGATTCGGGCCTTGGTTGCATTCCTTAGTGGTGAAGGCCACTTACATAAGCTGAGTGGGCCATCTTTGAGAAACATCCAGGGCTTGCAGGGGAAATTTTCCTTCTCTCCATCATTTGTTTGCTTGCTGCAGTGAAGATATTTTTGGATTTTGGCTGAGTCGGTCTCTCTTTTTGGCCTGTGTACCCCTAGGGAATTGCTGCTCCTACAGATGGAAACTAATTGAAGAGTAACTGTAGGCCAGGTCTGGAAACAGAAAGAGGAAGAGAGCGGCAGGGTGTCCTGGCCTTTCCCCCTCCCCCTGCCCCCCCACTCCCGCCCCCACCCCCACCCCCAGTCTTATTAAGACTTTAGCATAATTTCTGAACTGAAACATTCCAGGAAGTGCTCTACTGAGGGAGATGCCCTGAGGTTCTCTGCAGTGGAGTGAATGAAGCAGGACCGGCCCCCTAGAAAGAGCACTGGTGCAGAGGAGTGGATCTAGGTTCAAGATAGGGCTCTGGCTTAGAACTTGGGTAACAATAGGGAGGTTATTTAACTTCTCTGCACCTCAGTTTCCTTATTTGTAAAATGGGAATAATGTCACTGTGACCCTATTTTGCAGGATTGTTTAAGAATTGGGTCATTTGAATCCTGCCTGACCCATAATAAAATCTCAATAAATCTCATCTAGTCATTATAGTTGAAGTGGAGATGCAGTGAGTATCTCTGGATGAATAAAGACCTGGCTACAGGAAAAGCAAGCTTGAGATTTAGTTTGGCAGCAAGGCTTTTTTCCGACATTTAACCAAAACTCAGATCTGGCTTTCCAGGACAAAATTAAAAGCCCTGTTTATGCATATATTTAATAGAAGGCAGTGTGTTGCAGTGAAAAGAGCAGAACATTTAAAATTAGACAAGATCTGGGTTTTAAATGTGACCTGAGTAACTTTGGGAAAATGACTTTGTTTCTATAAGACTCAGCTTTCAAATCTGTAAAATGGGTAAAATGATAGTACAGTTTACAAAGGAGAGAGGATTAAATAAGATACAACATTATAATACTGGTCAAAGAGATGTTATGGTTACTGATGCTATGATTATTGAGCTGAGAAAACCACTTGTAGGCCCTAGAAGTTTCTGATTCCACATGAGTGGTGACATGAACTCACCTCCTAGCAAGGTGATTGTATAGATTTAATGAGACCATCTATGTGCAGAGCTTTGCTCTGTGCCCGACAAAGATGGACATCCATAAGCAGGAATGCTGTGACTTTATTAGCTTTATTATTGCTATTTTTTTTTTTATTCTATAGACAACAAAATTTCTGAGCACTGCCTTTGTGCCAGTCTCTGTGTGTTTGGTATGCGGGATAAATGAAGGAATACAGCCTTGTATCCAGGAGACTTCTTTCTACTCCAAAGTTGTGGGGGAGAAAAGTGGGGGTGGGAAACAGAAATAAATATTTTTAGACAATGATACGATTTACATAGAAAACAAAAGAGTAAGATGAGTGATGGGGGTGGGGTTACTTTAGTCCATGTTGTCAGAGGAGGCTGCTCTCTGGCTCCGGTCACATGACCAACACCAGCCTTAGCAAAATAAGACAGTTTTCTTGTCTTTGTATCAGTTTGACAACTGGGTGAAGATAAAGAGGGGTCCACAAAAGCAGGAATCCCCATATCGCTCCATATCCAGAGCTCTAAATTACGAAGCTGAAACCAGTGTGGATGAAGTGGACAGAATAGTGTCTTCCTTGGGCGACCAGGTGACCTGACGTAACCTCCGCTGATTTTCTTGCCTGCATGTGGCCTGTCCATCCACCAGGTGGCAGTGTTCAATAATGGACGGCGACGGCGTTATTTAAAGAGGGCCTCTGGCCAGGATGAATATTGCAGGCTGCCTAATGAACATTTGCTACGAGCACTAATTACAGTTATCCTTTCTGTGGCTGTGCAGGATTCCTGGTCTTGGTACCGTGACGGTTTTCTTCTGACTCTGCTTTTTTTCTTTTATGGGTGAAATAAACAGATAATGTTTTTAAATGATATAACTGAGCGCACACATGACCAGGTGCTGTTGCAAGAGCTTTACAACAGCGGTGGGTTCAAACCCAGGTTTGCCTGATGTCCAAGTCTCACTATTACCCATCACACTATCTTGCTCTGTATTTTATGAATAATGATTATTACTAAGCTAAGTATCATTAAAACAAAACAAATTGTCTCCCATGTTAAGCTGTCATATTCTCATCCATACCATGTTGTTTAGTTGCTCAGTCCTGTCCTACTCTTTACAACTCCATGAACTGTAGCCCGCCAGGCTCCCCTGTCCATGGAATTTTCCAGGCAACAATGCTAGAATGGGTTGGCATTTCCTTCTCGAGGGGATCTTCCCAATCCAGGAATCAAGCCCACGTCTCCTGCAGTGGCAGGCAGATTCTTTACCACTGAGCTACCTAGGAAGCCCCATCCATACCATACTAGCATTAGTACTATCAAATGGAGGATTTATGTAGCCTCCACCTAGGAATGGCTGGGAGCTGGAGTGAAGGGAGTGGCATTAGAAACAATTTTGAACTTGAGGCAGTGGCAGACAAATGGCCAGAGGACACAGGTTTGATTTGGTTTGGTTTTACTATGACTGATACTCACAAAGTATCTTAGAGTGCAAGGCAATTTTACTTCTAAGATGAAGAATGGAAATCACAGAGAGGTAAAGCTGCTGCCCAAGATCATACAGAGCTTCACTAGGACCTCTCTGGAGATTCTAGGGACTTTCTCATTGTCCTGGGAACTGGCTGATCAGGAAAAGCCTCAAAGCTCTAGAAAAGTAAATGATCACGTAATTCCATTACTTTCTGCAATCTACTAGCAGATGGAGGCAAATTAATATTTATATGTTTAAGATTTCTATAGCTTGAAAAGGATCATTATCATTTTGTCTCTGGGTGACTGAATGAGATTAAGGAGATATAAATACATAGTTTATCATGATATTTTGGTTTGTGGCCTCACAAATTCCATGTGCTTAGGTGATAATATGTTGGAACTGGAAGGAAGTTAAAGACAATCTGGTACAAAACTTTTATTTTACGGATAGGGAAACCAAGGCCCAGAAAGGAGTGAGTCACAGTCACTCAACTAGCTGATAACAAAATCAAGCCTAGACTCTCCAAAAGGGTCCCTCCACTAACTCCCTTTAAAGCACAATTTCAAACTGAAATTCACACATCCAGGGTGGGTCTTTGTGATCTAGAGCTGCATGATAAAAAAAAGGCCCTTCTCAAATTAATCTGAGAAGCATCAAATAAAAAAAAAATTAACAGGACTTGTCAGAATCTTTCATGTATTAACATTTACCAGGAATCTCCAAGAGGGAATCAGAATATTCAGTTTGCTGAGCCAAAATTATTTGATCTCAACTTGTTTATTCACTACCACATCTAATACAAGCTCACACAACAGTGTTTAATAAAACATAAATGGGAAATAATGACTTAATTTATCTCCATTCCCTCAAGTATTTAGTCATGGAACCCCATGTTTAGGAGTATCTCCTAGAATGCATGTTTTGGAAGCACACTTAGGAACTGCGTCATAGAGGTATGGACAAAACAAAACTGTGTTGGAGTCCTATGTACAGCTAGTTTAGAATCAGCCTTTGGAAGGCTCACCTGCCTAGAGGAGATCAGGTCTCATCAGAGGAGATGCAGCCTCAGTTCAGTTCAGTCATTCAGTCATGTCCAACTCTTTGCAACCCCATGGACTGCAGCGTGCCAGGCCTCCCTGTCCATCACCAACTCCCCGAATTTACTCAAATTCATGTCCATTGAGTCAGTGATGCCATCCAACCATCTCATTCTTTATCTCAAGAAAGGGCAATTATCTATCGCAGTGAAACCTCCATCTTTGTGAAACCTTCCAAATGAGATCCCAAAGCTCAAGTGGTTTGTCACTCTTCTTTCTTTGGAGTATAAGTCTTTATTCACTATTTTGGAAGTTAGCAAAGATGGTGAACTTTGAGTACAAAGAGTTAGAGAGCTAGGGTCATTAGAGCTGGAATTTGGGGACTCAGATAAATGGATTTGAACTCGGGCTGTGTGATGTGTCAGTGGTGTGACTTTAGGCAATTCCTTCATTGACCTTCAGACTCTTTACAAGGGGGATAATGGCATTATGGAAAAATTGGGATAGTAATATCTATGGGAAAAGATAGAGAAAAAAAATGGAGGGTGCCAAATTTGTTCAAAACAATTGGTTTAAACTCCTTGGAGGAAAAAAGAAATGGAGCCCTGATTAACTGGATTTGCTCAGCTGACTGCATAGTTAAAGAATAAGAAAATCCAAGTGTGGGTGGAGAACTAACCTGGCGGAGGAGGCAGTGAGCCTGTGAGAGGTGAGCAGCAAGCAGGTAGGAGCAGGGGAGAGAAGGAACACCCCACTCCCCACTGCACAGATCCCTGCTTCCTTTGGCACCGAGAGGAGGGACTTGAGCACAGCGTCTGGGAGACATTTTCACATGTGATATCAGCCAGGTTTAACCCCACTGAACCTCCAAAAAGACAGCAACTCACACACAGCAATAGCTTATGCTGACTTTTATCTGAAGGTAACTGACACCGGGTTATAACTACCCCAGAGGTTTTAGAACGACTCCCAGGAAATAGCCCTTGGTAGGGAGCTCTGCAAAGAGCCTGGGGTTTGCCTCACTTTTTCCAACATGTTCTGAAATAACAGAAGAGCCCCAGTCTAATCTGTACACATTAAATGTTTTCTCATTAAATTGCATCATCTTCTCAAAGATGAGTCAGCACAGCGAAGGGAAGCAGCTGTGGCCCGCTGGTCAAAGGCCTGTGCGCTCCACTCAGCCTTGCCAGGCGAGTCTGATGGCCACAGGCCGGCGGCATAGACCCTGGGCCTTGAATCACTTACTTATAAAAACCAGGGTGAGCAGACGTGGTGATTTATGAGGCATTGCACACACACACACACACAGAGACACACACACACACACACACACACACAGACACACACACACACACACACACACACACTGAATTTGGACTCGGAGAGGCCTGAGTTCTAATCCCAGCTCTGCCACTATTGAGTTGCGTGGCTTCTGGCAGGTTCCTTACTATCTGTGTAATGAGCGTGATCAGAGTCAGGTCAGCTTATGCTTGTAATTCTGAAATGGCATTTCTGATTGGGCCTCTATCCCTCCCTCCCCTTCCCTCCCTTCCTCCCTCTCTCTCTCTGCCCATCCCTCTCTGTCTCTCTGTGCTAGATCCTTCTTTTCCTCACCTAAGAAACAAATGGAAGCATTGGAAACAGAGTGAGGATTTTGGAGAAGTGTTGGACCCTGGACTGACCCAAAATATAAGCATAATATTCTTCACACCTCTATTGCTTCTAAAATTCAGGTCACAGGTGTATAAAGAAAGGCCCGCACATGCACAGATTGATAGAACAAGTTCAGAAAGACCTGAAATGGGGGTGGGGGTTGGGGATGCGGTGACTAACTCTTTCCTTTCTCCTTGAAGCACAGGGATGGCTGTTTAAGCACGTGAATCCCAGACTAGTTGAATAAGCTTTGCCAGGCTTCTTTCTTTCTGAAATACCTTAGATGATGACTTCATAATACAGTCAGTGCTCTAGGGACACACCTAGAGGTGTGTATCTGCCTATCAGAGGGTAGCGTGGAAAGTCTCTGTAGGTAACTGGACCCAATTACAGTGTTCTGTCTATAAAATAAATTTTCAGTGCGTTAATATTCTTTTTTATTTCTAATTTGAGGGTAGTTGCTTTACAGTGTTGTGTGTGTTTCTGCCATACAGCATGAATCAGACATAAGTGTGTATGTATATCCCCTCCCTCTTAAGCCTCCCTAATATTCTTAATATAATGGAAAAAGCATCATCAAACAGGAATGTGAGCAGAAGACATGTAAATGCAATTCATAAAAGAATAAATGCCATATGGCAAAACTAACACAATAAAGTAAAGAAAATTTTAAAAAAAATACAGAGAGTAAAAAAAAATAAAAATAAATTCCTAGTAATCATGGAAAAAGGTGTTCAAGCTTACCACTAATCAAAACGTTGCTGATTTCCACCTGTCAGGTAGGCAAAAGTTAGAACAAATGATAATACCCAAAGCAGGTGAAGATGGTATACAATGGACACTTTTGGTCAATTTTTAAAAATAGGAATGTTATGAAGACAACACCATGCTTTATTGTTTTAATTTTTTGACTGTGCCACATGCATGCAGGATATTATGTTCCCAACCAGGGATCAGACCTGCCCCCTGTCGTGGAAACACCAAATCTTTTTTTTTTCTCTCTCTTTTACTCTTTTTTTTTTTAAATTATTATTGTTTTTTACAATGCCATGGTATCACCATGGGTTTACATATACTCCCCCTCTAGAACCACCCTCCCTCCTCCCACCCTCCTCCCTCCCCCCGGGAAATCTCGATGCACCAGCCCATAGCATCACTCCTGGGCTGGCGATTGATTAGACATATGATAATTAACGTGTTTCAATGCCCTTCTCCCATGTCATCCCACCCTTACCCTCATCCACAGAGTCCACGAGTCTATTCTATACATCTGAGTTCCTTTTGCTGTCTCGCATGCTGGGTTCTCGTTACCGTCTTTCTAAATTCCATATATATGTGTTAATATACTGTATTGTTGTTTTTGCTTCTGGCTTACTTCACTCTGGATAATGGGCTCCAGTTCCATCCATCTGAGTAAAACTGCTTCAAATGAATTTTTTTTTAATGCTGAGTAATATTCCATTGTGTATATGTACCACAGCTTTCTTATCCATTCGTCAGTTGATGGGCATCTAGGTTGCTTCCATGTCCTGGCTATTGTAAACAATGCAGCGATGAACATTGGGGTACACGTGGCTCTTTCAATTCTGGTTTCCTCGGTGTATATGCCCAGCAGTGGGATTGCCGGGTCATATGGCAGGTCTATTTGCAGTTTTTTAAGGAATCTCCACACTGTTTTCCATAGTGGCTGTACTAGTTTGCATTCCCACCAACAGTGTAAGAGGGTTCCCTTTTCTCCACACCCTCTCCAGCATTTATTGCTTGTAGACTTTTGGATGGCAGCCATTCTGACTGGTGTAAAGTGGTACCTCATTGTGGTTTTGATTTGCATTTCTCTGATAATGAGTGAAGTTGAGCATCTTTTCATGTGTTTGTTAGCCATCCTTATGTCTTCTTTGGAGAAATGTCTGTTAAGTTCTGTGGCCCACTTTTTGATTGGGTCGTTCATTTTTCTAGAATGGCTTGTATATGGAAACACCAAATCTCAACCACTGGACAGCCAAGGAAGACGGCACATTGACACCACCCTTTGAGGGGGCCGTGATGTGATGTGTGACATGTGTAGCGAGTCTTACATGTGCATACCATTTGGCGTCACAACTCTGTTTCTTGGATTTTAAGTCAATGGTCACAGAGATGTAAGAAAATGCAGGTACACGGGTGCTCATCACAGCCCACCTTTTTCATAAACTTTCTGGTGGTTGTGGATAATTCTAATGTCTGTGAAGAGGAGATCGATAAAATTATGGTCTATCCACATAATGGAATATTCTTCAGGCTTTAGAAATCACAATGTAAAGCATAGCTACAGAATACTAAGTAGAGGAAAGCAAATTACCCAACTAATATTTCTTTAAAAGACAACAATAAGGGCAAAACAGTAATAGCAATAACTTTATGTACGTTTGAGGACAAAAGTTGGGACAAGAGTTAAAAATGTTGTACCTGGTTGACCTGGTTGGTGGAATGAAGAATGATTTTTGCTTAAATTACTTTTTCTGTATTGTGTAAATTTTTACAATGAGCATAAGTTGCTGTAACAGTCAGAAAATACCAAAATGCCAGAAAAGAGAAAAAAGCATGGAGGCTGGGGTATAGTAGAGGGGGAATCACATACAGTGAGGAAAGACTTGCAGCTTCAACTTGCTAGAAATAAAACCTGTTGTTTCTAGCTTAAGAAATTTATAGCTTATCATCCTCACTTGTGTGGAAACCTATCACCTGGGATTTAGGGCTGGTGCTCTGCTTGAAAGATGTTGAACTGAGCTCTGAATCTAATCTGTTTAGGTTTGTCTCTAAAACCTTGGCCTTTTCCACTGAAGTCTGGTGGCTTTTCATTCTAATTACTATTCCTCTCTCTTCTGCTCTGTTGAGATTCTGAGTGATTTTCATTCACCAGAGCATTTGCTTGTCTTTTTTTTCCCAGTGCTTCTACAGGTGTAGGATGAAATAATAGATCTGATGGGTGGAAAACCCTGAGGAGCAGTAAAAGGGCCTTGGATCATCCTGGCTAGTCTCACTAGGGCCAAGGGAGGCAAAGGAGGAGCTTAGGAGAGGGACTTAGTCAGTCTAGAACAGAGCTGGAAATAGTTTGACCACTGCTAATAAATCTTGACACAACTGTTTGCAACATTATCTAACAAATCCATACCTATAAAGGGTTAGGGAAGAGGGGTCACAGCTTTTCCAATCAACTAAAATTGTTCATGATGTTTCCTTTCTTAAAAACCAGCAATGACCTCTCTGTGGCCTTTGAAGTCAGGTTGACAATCCTTAGCTTGAGAGCCGTGATCTGGCTCCTGAGGACCCTCTGAGCTCTGTCTCCCACTGTTGCCACCCCTCTGCTTCTGGTCTTCCTTGTTTTCGGTATGTCAGCTGATTCACATTTCTATGTGTCCCCAGACAAATCTAAAAAGGCTTTCAGAGGCCTGTCGTCAGCATTGCAACTCACATTGCCCTCATCCATGTCTTTGCTCCTCCATTTCCATTCTCCCCAACCCCCTCCTTGCCTGGCTCACTTCTGCAAATTCTTCGCTTTTTAATACCCACCTTGAAGGATCTTTCTGTTGTCTTCCGTGCCCCCATCCTTGGCTAATTCAGACCCTGTCCCCCACCCCCTGTCTCACCGCCTCGAAACTATCTATTCATTCACACATGCACTCATAAGCTTTTGTGTTCTCCCCTTCCTTCAGGCACTGGGTTAGGGACTGGGTGGAGACAAAGCAGAATGAGGCAGAGATCCTGTCCTCGTGGAGTTCCCAAATCTGTCATAGCATGTGATACACTATAGTACTTGAATAGATCATTACTATAATCACTGGTTTCATTTTGCTTCTCTTCCACCAAACTGGAAGCTTCTTGAAGTCAGGGATCATGACTTAGTTCACTTTGATTCTCCAGTTCCAGAAGCTACAGGAACCCAGTTACCATATATAAATCACTGAGCAATGGAATGAATAAATTAATGTCAATAAGATATGTTAGGTGGGCAAGTTTTGACCATGTATTGCAAAATGTAGTTTCCAGTGATTATATTTGGAAGTAAAGATCTGACACTTAAAATTTCTAGTTTCTTATGATACTTTCCCTCTGAACTAAAACACAAACCTAGATAACTCAGTGTTTTTTTCTAACTGACAAAACATCTTTCTAATGTTGGATATAATTGGATTAAGACTACTGTGTAAGAACAAAATACAAAATTGGGGCCATTTTAAAAAGATGTCATCTGCTGTTTTGAATGATTCGATCTCACCTCCAACCATTTATTAACTGGATGATCTTGGATGTATGGTTTAATTTCTCTATGTTGTAATTTTCTGATCTCTAAAATGGGGACAATAGAATCCACCACAGAAGGTTGTGAGATTTACATAAGCTAGTATCTTAAAAGAACTAGCTCACGAAAGGTAAGGTATAAAGCCGATAGTGATGATATAGCTCTTTGAAACAGAGACAGAGCAGTATTCCATATTGATTAATACTGTGGCCTTTGGAGGCAGACAATGCCATGTTTGTATCCTGGTCTTGCTTTTAATTAGCTCTGTGATTCAGAAGTTACTTAACCTCTCTGAACCATAGTATTCTCCTCTAAATGGGGTTAATAATAGCTATATCACAGAATTCTTCTTAAAAGAAAACCATGAGTATAAAGATTTAGGACAATGGGTAGGCGCATGGCAAGTGATCAATAGATGTTATTTTAAATTGTCATGATAATGAAGTTATAAGGATGTTTATAGAAGTAAGCTGGCTAACATTACACCTGTAGATTCCTTATCACTCCTTAGATGGAAAATATGACACCCCTGGAAAGTGCCCATGTAGGAAGATCAACTAGGTGATATTACTTTCAAAACTGAAATAAAAGCATCTCTCTGAGGCTAAAGTCTTTGAAATGAACATGAAGGCTCAATTCAACAGAGTGAAGGACTGGCACAGACCCAGATAAGGGTGGGAGACAGTGAAAAGTGAGGGTTCTATTGGGAAATGAAAGCTGTGCCCTGGGTAGATGGTGTCTGGAGTGTGAAAGACCAAGGTCATCTGTGGCTAATGGTTGCAGCTTGGACTTATGTCTGAAGCACTCTTAATATTGGTTATTTGATTAAGTCTTGGCACCATTTGGAGAAAGGCAGACAATGAATAAGATGTTTGATCAGCCCCAGGTCAACTTCAACTTCTCCAATTATTTGACCCTTTCTCCGAGCAGTCAGCACAGTGGGGCATAGCTGCAGTCTTTCTTTAGGATTCCTTGTGTTCCTTATCAAGAGATGTGTACATCTATGAGACTGATAAAACTAGTGAACACAGAGTACCATCCTTGCATTTCTCTTCCTCTAGCCCAACCACCAGCCCACTAGTCTTTGTCCAGATTAGAAACAGGCACTCTTTCTTCAAGATACTTTGTTGACACATGTCAGAAAATCATTGCAGCAAGTACACAAAATTGTGATGGCTATAATGTGATTGATGTCCCCAGGGATGCCCAGCATGTAACCTACATGATGTCAGGTACCAACTGCCTCTGCTTTCTCTCATTGCCCCCAATTTATCTTCAACAATCATACTTCAGAAGATGTCTCTGTTTGCTTCCCATTAACCAGCCTCTGGTGAACTTTGACTTCTCTCTTAAGACTCGACTTAAACATACACTGTGAGGAAACTATCCCTAACATCCTTCCCTACTCTGCACTAAGCACAGTCCTTTCTCTCCCTGTCCTCACTCCTTGAATTTATCAGCTGCGTTACAAGGATTTGTTTATATGATTGACTCCCATTCTAAACTCTGGCCTTCTAGAGAAAGGACCCCTGAGACACTTCTGGAAATGCAGATTCCTGAGTCTGACTCCTCATCTCCTGAATCACAATTGCTGGGCATAGAATCTAGAAAACTGCCTTTCCAAATAAGACTTATCTGGGGCAGGTTTGCTGTTGTTGTTCATTCACTCAGTTGTGTCCAACTCTTTGTGACCCCATGGATTGCAGCATGCCAGGATTCCCTGTCCTTCACTATCTCCCAGAGTTTGCTCAGACTCATGTTAGTTGAGTTGATGATGCCATCCAGCCATCTCATCCTCTATTGCCCTCTTCTCCAGCCCTCAATTTTTCCCAGCATCAGGGTCTTTTCCAGTGAGTCACCTCTTCACGTCAAGTGGCCAAATTATTGAAGCTTCAGCATCAGTCCTTCCCATGAATATTCAGGACTGATTTTCTTTAGAATTGACTGGTTTTATCTCCTTGCTGTCAAGGAACTCTCAAGAGTCTTCTCCAACATCACAGTTCAAAAGCCTCAATTCTTTGGTGCTCAGCCTTCTTTATAGTCCAACTCTCACATCCATACTTGACTACTGGAAAAACTGTAGCTTTGACTATATGGACCTTTGTCAGCAAAGTAATGTCTCTGCTTTTTAATATGCTGTCTAGGTTTATCATAGCTTTTCTTCCATGGAGCAATCAACTTTTAATTTCAGAGTTACAGTCACCATCCACAGGGCAGCTTAAGTCCTATCAATTTTTTTACAAACTTGATTTTTTTCACCCAGTTTTTTTATTTTTGGGAATCTCCTCAGGTTGATACATTTAGTATTACTTCTTTTTATATTCACTTTCATTGCTGTACAGTATTCTATGACTTATTGAAGTCTGTCAATTTTGAAACTCACTTCTCTAAAGAGCATGGCACATATTTGGACAACAAGATATCAGGTATTGTGTTTCACTTGAAGAAAGTCTTGACTATTCATGTTTTCCCATTAAGGAATGTTTTTGAGTCCCAAAATGTGTTAGAAACCCTATGATATATACATACATTGTCTTCTGGAAATAGATTAACTCTTGCATCAGTGAACTGGTGTGTGTATGTGTGTGTTTGGCATGGATGGAGTTAATGAGGAATGGAGAGCTGAATTTGAAGTAGTTATTTAAAAAAAATAATAATAAACATGATGAGCATATACTGGGTTATTTTAAAAACTTGCTGACTGACTTGGACATATTTTTCTTTCCAAGATCAAAAGACTAATCTTTGGTCAAATAAAGCCTGATAAAATCATGAGCAAGTTCTTTGGGGAGTGACCAGGGCAATTGGTTTTCTGTGATGACAGCTCTACATAGCTGTAGATCAGATAGGAAAATGAAGACTGCAAGAATTCAGGCAGAAGTTTTTCCATGTGAATAGAGTGTATAGGACATGAAATTTTAATACAAAAAATTTTTGAACAGTAAATATATGGAACTTGAGTACCATATAGTTGTGTTTTTGTCTTTAATTAAATCTTTTTGTAAATCCCAAAGAGCGCATGTCATTTGCCTTTTTTCTATAGTCTAACAACTTTCTTGATGGAGAATCCATTTTTCCACAATTCGCTAGAAAAGTGACTGCTGTCAATTATCACCTAATGAGAAATCAGATTCAGGGACTGATGCCGTAACTACTTATGTGTGGAAGTAAATCAGGGCCCCTGCACTGTGAAAGCAAACTCCTTTGTTCCAATTCATCTTGTGCTGAGATTTTTAAAATAATATTTTTCTCAAAAATTACTTAAGCATTCATCAAATGGCTTTATTTCTACAGGTCTAGCACTGAAAGGGGATGGAGATACTCTATAAGATACTTAATGCATTTACAATTTATCTGAGGACAGAAGAACTCATGACATTATTAGAGAACAATTTAAAACTTTCTGCCTCTGAGAGCTATGCTCTACTAACTTGCTACTCAAAATGTGATCCAAGGACCAGCGCCATGGGATCACCTGGCACTTGTTAGGAATGCAGAGCCCCAGGCCCAAATCCAGACCTACTGAATCAGCCTCTTCCATGTAACAAGATTCCTAAAGTTTTTATGCACATTAAAGACACTTGACCACTGGATTCTTAAACTAGCATTAAGCTGGACGCATAAGAATTACCTGGGGGGACTTTTAATTATTCCTGTTCCTAGGTTCCAACCCTAATATATTTTAAAGTGATACGTGAGAACATGAACTCTTGGTGAAGATGGCTAAGATTTAAATTATGCTTTTTCCTCTCACTAGATGCATTAATGGCTTTTCTGGTGGCTCAGTGGTAAAGAATCCACCTGCCAATGCAGGAGTCATGGGTTCAATCCCTGGGTCGGGAAGATCCCCTGGAGAAAATGGCAACCTGCTCCAGTATTCTTGCCTAGGAAGTCCCATGGACAGGCCTGGTGGGCTACATTCCATGGGGTTGCAAAGGGTCAGACACGACTCAGCGACTTAACAACAACAAGATGTATTAACAGGCAAAGGATCCAACCTGACTGGGTCTGTTATATCATCAATAAAACAGGGAAGTGATACCTATGTGGCAGGACTGTTGAAAGGATAAGGTATCTGTCATGGTGATTGGAATATAGTAAGCGACTGAAGAAATGCTTGCAATGTTTTATTGTGAGGGTCAGTGACTTTTGGGAACCACTGTGCTGTGGCAGTGTACTTGGTTTCTTTCACTGATCAGATAATAGGGCTTGTTGGGTCAGAGCCGAGTGAAGGAAATACTCAGTAATTCCATCACCACCACACCCTCAACATGTAGACACATGTAGGCACTTGGCAAGTATGCTTCTCTGTGGATCTGGTCTGTTTTTCATTTCATAAATTTTCCCGAGGTCCAACAGATGTACTGTCTTAAAATCTGGTCCAGGCACCTTATCAGCCTTGATTATTTCACATTAGCAGGGCAATATTTTTACTGAAGTGTCCTTAAACACTTGGGGCTGCTGGAGAATTGAGACCCAGAAAAATACCTTCCAGAAGGATTGAGGTATTCAGAAGGGGGGTAGAAATTGTCCCTGTGTAGCTACTCAAGTTGAAAAACAAAGATTTTTCTAGGTAAACCCAAACTACATTATCTTTTTTTTTTTAAAGAATTTTTATTGAAGTATGGTTTATTTACAATTTAGTTTCAGGTAGAATTCCGAGTCTGTTATATGTATATACATATATCCACTCTTTTTAAGATTCTTTTCCCATATAGGTGATTATAGAGTATTAAGTAAAGTTCCCTGTGCTATACAGTACATCCTTATCAGTTGCCTATTTTTATAACTATTGTATATACACACAAGTGTGTGTCAGTCCCAATCTCCCAATTTATTCCTCTTCACTCTTAGCCCCTAGTAACTATAAGTTTGTTTTCTATATCTGTAACTCTATTTCTGTTTTGTAGATAAGTTTGTATGCTTTTTTTTTTAGATTCTACATATGAGTGATATGATATGACATTGGACTTACTTCACTCAGTATGATGATCTTTAGGTACATTCATATTGCAGTAAATGGTATTATTTCATTCTCTTTTATGGCCAACTAATATTTCATTGTATATATGTACTACATCTTCTATATCATTTCCTCCGTTGATGGACATTTAGGTTGCTATGTAATCTTTTCATCCTCAGGACATGCTGATGTAACATGTACTTATAGGGAAAAGAAAGCTGCATGTACATATCCTCAGTCAACTTCAGCAATTGCAATTAGCAGAGTATTCACACCACAACTAGAAATATCGAAGACCTCAGTTCTTCCTTAGTAGCTGACCAAACTAGACACTGTTTAGCAGAGATTCTGCAGGTCTCTTTTAGTATATCTCTCTCTTTTCTCTATCTTTCAAAGTCTTGTTAAAATATCCATGTTTAGGAAACCAGAATTGAAAGAGACACGTGTACCCCAATGTTCATCACAACACTGTTTATAATAGCCAGGACATGGAAGCAACCTAGATGTCCATCAGCAGACGAATGGATAAGAAAGCTGTGGTACATATACACAATGAAATATTACTTAGCCATTAAAAAGAATACATTTGAATCAGTTCTAAGGAGGTGGATGAAACTGGAGCCTATCATACAGAGTGAAGTAAGCCAAAAAGAAAAACACCAATACAGTATACTGATACATATATATGAAATTTAAAAAGATGGTAACGATAACCCTATATGCGAGACCACAAAAGAGACACAGATGTATAGAACAGTCTTTTAGATTCTATGGGAGAGGGCAAGGGTTGGGTGATTTGGGAGAATGGCATTGAAACTTGTATATTATCATAAGTGAAATGAATCACCAGTCCAGGTTTGATGCATGAGACAGGGTGCTCAGGGCTGGGGCATTGGGATGACCCAAAGGGATGAGATAGGGAGGGAGGTGGGAGTGGGGTTCAGGATGGGGAACACATGTACACCCATCCTGTGGTGTATTCATGTTAATGTATAGCAAAACTACTACAATATTGTAATTAGCCTCCAGTTAATATAAATTTATATTAAAAAAAGATAAAATATCCATGTTTATCTCTAGATGTATGCATTCTTCCCTAAGAGTTTGTCATTGGACACACCTTCAGAAACTGTTGTCATTTAAGCCTGTTTTTAAGAGTTAAATGGAAATTAAAACTACTGCATAGGAATATTGTAAAGTTAATAAAGATAGTGTTTACTGAGGGGCTTAGTGCAATGTTTAACACAGATTCAGCACTCCATAAAGGGTGACCATTGTACCAGAATTACTCTTGTCCTAGTTGGAATTCATTTCCTTGTGCCAATTCATCAAATTCAGTTTTGTATCATTTTATAACACTTTGGGATTTAAATGGCAAATATTTCTAAAGTGAAAGTTGCTCAGTCATGTCTGACTCTTTTCAACCCATGGACATGTACAGTCCATGGAATTCTCCAGGCCAGAATACTAGAGTGGGTAGCCTTTCCCTTTTCTAGGGGATCTTCCCTCCAGGGATCGAACCCAGGTCTCCCGTATTGCAGGAGGGTTCTTTACCAGCTGAACCACCCGAGAGTTCTCTATTAACACTTCTGAATTAATTTTTGCCTTTTTCCCATGTAAATGATGTCAAGGCCCCCTTCAGTTCAAAGGAAAATGCTTATTCTATGGGAACAGGTGGAAAGTCAGTTGAGGTCCATGCTTGCAGCCAACTGCTTCCACTGTTTCCTGGATAGAACCATACCCAGAATGCCTTAGTAACAGTTTTGCAAGTGATTTGAAATACCATATTTCATACCTATCATAAATTGCAAGTATATTGCACATTGATGTAAGTGTCCGTATATGTATTTTTAATGTACCAGGTATAGGTCATGCAAATGAAGGCTGTAAATACTTTATCAGAAGCCACATGGCAGATTTATTCCTTATCAGAAGTTTTAGTCAGATGTGGATCTATGAGCATTTATTATATTTTATAAATTATAACTCAGTGATCTGTTTTGATTAGCGGGAAAGTATGCAACTTGGTATCAGCTATTTGGCTTTTTCTTGTGAAACCAGGACTTCCAAATAGTGTTTATTATTTTTTATATATTTCATTTAAGTTCTAATATGAGTTTTTTAATCCTTGTGACTATCCCCCCCACACTGACTGTGATCCTAGGCCTCTACCCTCTCCCTTATTATCTTCTAGTTCCTATTCATTTGTTAACTTCATGTCAAGTGGATAATCACCTGGTTGGCCATTTTCAAAAGATTGTGACTCACACACATAACAGCTAAGTTTTGTCCCTTACTCTCACTCTTTCACACTCCCCTCACCTTGGTCGTAATCTACCACCATCTAGACATCACAGACTGCGTGTAACATTGTCCCTCATAGAGCTCTTTGGCTGCAAGCAACAGAAACCAACTCTGGCTAGCTTTTGCAGAATGGGAAATTGTTGGCAAAACATGAGTTGAGTAGTTCAGCCAATTGAAAGTCTAGCTGAGAAAGGGCAGGAACTAGGGCAGCTCGGGCTGTCTAGGTATGTAATTGACTGTCTCATCCCAAGCTATTCAGAATGGGTCAGTCACAACCTTATTGTTTCCTGTCCTTGCTTTGCTCTGCTCAAGATCTGAAGTCTTAAGCAAGAAAACCTAATTAGCTTGGATCACAAGGAAGGCATCTTGACTGACAGTTTCACTGAGATCATTGGCAGTGGTAGAGAAGAGATGACGTTACCAGTCGAATGAATGGGTAAATGGCTGGAAAAAAAAAATCAACACAATCACTTTATGGTGTCATTTATCTGGTTTATTATAAGTGATGATTATAGAAAATGTAGCCATGCAAAAGAAAAACAAAAAATAAAAAGGCAGTAAAGGAATGGAGAGTTGCTCTCTTCCCTCCATGAAAAGATAATAAAAATAACGATAATATTTTCAGTTTATTCAGTAGACAGGATATTATCTATAGAAACTTTGAATTAGAAAAGTGCTAAAGATAGTAAATTTCAGTGATGCTCCAACACTGGAGTGAACCAGCTGTATTAAGTCACCAGGGGGCTTTTAAAACTAGATAGTTGAATCCCAAAGTCTCAAAAATAGTGTGGTATTTAAATCTGAGGTTTACCTGCAGAAGTAAATAAGCAGTTTTGAAGGACTGTCATTCTGGTGAATGGAGACCTCAGATAGAACAGCCATTCACCTGGGCCTCACAGTCATGAAAAATCTCAAATGTAGACGATCAATCTTATCTCAGCATGAGGTTGTGTGATTTACTATATAAGCAGCTTGAGACCACTGGGCTCAAAGTAAAAAAATAAAATAAAATAATTATAACATATCTGGGACCAGTGGAATGATGGTCAGGCTCTGTGGTCTGTCTTTGACAGTGACACCAGGAAAGCTATTCTTGACGCACAGGTGTCTTGCTTGTGTCAAAGGCTAGCAGATTGCTAATCATCTGTAAGAACCCAGCACATTCATCACCTCTGCCACACAGCCTTCCTTGACCTATCCAGGCAAATGTTACCATCCTTTCTTCTGTTCCAGGAATCACTCATGGAGATCTGTCAAAAATGCAGATACATGACCCCAGACCTGATGTCTCAAAAGTTCTAGGAATAAAGCTCGAGATACTGTGTTTTTAGTAGACTCTTTAGATGATCCTTATGCGCTGTCATGTCAAGAAGCATTGCTCCTATTCCCATAGTTTGTGTATATACTTCTCTTATCACACATTGACTCAAGTATAGTTAGTTATTTACCTTTCAGACTTCATCTCCTAAGTCATGAGCTCCTTGAAGGCAAGGATGTTATCTTAATCAGTTTTGATTCCTAGAACCTAGCATAATTTTCTCTCAATAGATGTTTTTGTGCTGAATGAAAGAATATGAGCAAATTTCAAAACTGCCAAAATTTTTTTTATAAAGTCTCATGGTTTCTCATAGTGACATATGATTTTAAGAAGATAAAGGCTTAAGGATTAAGTTACTTTTTCTTGCCCTTTCTTTTCTACTAAGTATAAGCCACCTTCTCATAGTTACCTTTGTATTTTTGAGTACCTATTTTATGCCAGATATTATTAGACACCAGAAATATAATAAATAGTTATTAAATACTAGAAATACAACATAATACACTGTTTATTGAAAATTTATCATGTTCTAGATAGTTTTATTAAGTACTTCACACTGATTAACTCCTTTAATCCTCACTGTAGCCTATGATGTAGGTATTAATAGTACCCCTAATTTTACAGATGGGGAAACTGGCACAGAGACAGTAGGTAACGTACTTAAGGCACATACCCTAGGAAGTAGCTGAACCAGTGTTTGGAATGCAGGCAGTATGGATCCAAAAACAGCCTCTGAGCCTGACAATGCCTGCTCTGAATGATCAGTAGAGCTCTGTCCCTGATCTTAAGGAACTGAAAGTTTTATGGGAGAGAGAACAGTCTCAAAAATATTCTAATAAAGTGTTAAAATTTTACAGAGTTAGAGAAAATGGTTATGAGAACATAGTTCAGGAAGTTTTCAGTGTTGCCTTAGGTGGTGATGTGCAAAGGCTCAGCAATGGGAGATAAGACCAGAGAGGTGTGTGTAGCCTTTGACCTCCGAGAGAAAGTCTGATCCACACTGAGTTAAGTGCCAAGAGACTGTATTGCCTCATACAGTCAGGATAGGGCTGGCCTTGGGCATTCGGAACTAAGACTTGATACCTTATGATAGGCATCCTGTGTCTCTCCTGGGCTTCTGGCTGTTGGCTCCATTCTCTGACTACAGCTTGAAGACTCAGGCATCTCATGCTCCAAGCACCAAGCTCAGCAACTGAGAGTTTTCCACTCTCTTTTGTTGTGTTCACTTCTCCAACAGTTGAGAAAACCCACAGAAATCAATGCCATTGACCCCGATGGACCAGATTTGAGTCACATACTGGCCCCTGCCGTCCTTGACCCAGTCAGCAGAGGGTGGAAAGCACAGACTGGCTTAGCCTGAGTCACATGCTCTGCCTGTGTAAGTCACGAAGAAGTCACAGAGCCCATGGGAAGAGAATAGAGAAAAGCCATACCCCAGAGCAGAACTCTAGGTATTGTGGTCACAAGAAGAGGGAATAAATGCCTGGTGAAAATACAACAAAGTCCACTAGAGTCAAAGCTCAGTTTCCTAGAGGCCTGAAATGTTGTCTGTAAACTTACCGAGGCTTCTTTGCATCATATTATGGAGTATTTTTCTCACTCAAGCGCTGAGGTTTGTCTGGTCACCAGCCATGCAGAGAGCTCTGTGGTGTTCTTTACAGCTCAAACTGAGTTGAAAAGCAGGTTTCTGACTCACCTTTAGTTGTGAGCATGTTCAACACAGAACAAGAGGCAGGCTCACTAACCATGCTTTGGATTTCAAGAGAAAGCTTCTCAGGCTCCCTTTGCTGAGTGTTTGCCAAAGTTGCCTAAATAGACCACCCCACCCCCAGCCACCCACCCAGTCCCCATCCTATTGGCAGCTGCTTCCAAGGGGAGGTGTCTTTGACAGGAATTGTTTAGATGCAAACAATCCTTCTGTAATGGCCTGGCCTCCTCTGGCATGAATTGAGCACTTAAAGTAGTGAAGCCATGTTTTATTTATGCTATTTCCTCAAGACCTCTGGTTAACTTCCCTATTTGCAATGCAAATCAGGCACAGAAAAGGTTTTACAAATTCTACATACAGTTCTCATACATCCACATTCAGTGACAAATTGTAATCTCGTAGCCTAGCTGTTCAAGTGTGATTTCAGATAACAAAAATACTAAACACATACGTTCTAGCTCATGCTAATAGACTCACAGTCATTTGCGATGCTGGAACTGAGCATCAGATTTGGGGATCAGAAATATAACACCATTCATTACACTGTCTTTTGAAGGGGCATCTTTCAGTGGAATACACTGATTTACACCCAGAAGGGAGAAGTACACCCAGTACTCAGAAGGGATGAACTGATTAATATAAATTCAAGCATCACCGAGCTTGTGAGTTCTTGCTGGTGTTCTAATAGACTCCAAGCAAAATAATTCAGAGTCACTTTAATTTTTTTTATTATATATTGGAGTATGGTTGATTTATAATATTGTGTTAGTTTGAGGTTTACAGCAAAGTGATTATTATAGATATACATGTATTTATTATATTTCAGATTCTTTTTCTGTAAAGATTATTTCAGAATAGTGAGTAAAGTTCCCTGGGCTACACAGTAGGTCTTTGTTGATTATCTATTTTATATATAGTAGAGCCACTTTTGAAGGAGTGAAAAGACTTGTCTCTACATCTGGTACCACCTACAACTTGAATGCTTAAGTCTGCACTGGGGGAGTTGTGGTATACTAACTCCTAGCTAATTCTCTACTCTTTTGTGTAAAGCTGTTGCTTAAGTGGCTACAGTTTAGGAAATGGAACATGTGGTTAAAGAGGGTTTAGATGAATGACTTTGTAGAATCCTCATGAATAATGACTGAATTGGTTCAAAAAATACATGATGGATTAGAACCAACAGCCCAAATGTAAGAAATCCCACTAGGCCTTCTGGTCACCCTTCATTCACTGCACTGTCTCAGCGTTTGTTTTTTGGATGGTAAGCATGGCTAACAGCTGATGATCTAGTGGCCACAAGACAGGGGCCCATAGTAATACCTTGTCGTTCAAAAGATCTGACACAGGTATATGTTATTGCCCTGTCTAGCCCTCAACTCAAGGAATATTTCTTCCTCCTTACTATCAGCACTATTGTTTCTCAAATTAGATTGCCTCACATGATAATTTTCTGCCTTCAAAAATTAGACTCATGTGGGCATCATATAATACCATGCTATCTGTGATGACAAGGCTGAAAATGCCTGCCCCCCTGTCCTGTAAACTTTCAGGAAAAATAAGTTTCTACTTTTGTTCTCCATCACTCTCCTAGTGGATGCATCCTGGAAACACAGTCCTTAAAAACAGCAGCAGCAGCAGCTGCTCCAGCAACACAATTCAGCTGCTTAGAACTGAAAACCTCTGGGTTGCAGCGGAGAGCAAGGTAATCAATACATTGGGCTTAGATGTACCTAAACCGCTATTATAATTCAGGCCATGAATTCTGGCCTAATTCTTGGGAATTAGCTGCTTTCCAAGACAGAAATCTGTTTGGCAGAAAAGAAATGTTTGTTTTGAAATGAAATCCATTTGGTTAATAATTAACCACCCAGTTTTCGATTGCTTTCCCTAATTCTGTAAATAAGATTTCCTGCATGGCCTTTCACAGTGATAAAAAGTAGGTTGGCCATCTGAGAAAAGGATCCTAAGAACATAGCATGGCCCCCTTTCCCTGTTGGTGGTAGTTGCATCTGAGATTTTCTGGCTGTTTTTCCTACTGAATTAATCAGACAATACAGCATGCAGACAACATGAAAGTGGGCATTCATCAGGAGATGGAGAGATTCAGCATGGGTCACTAAGGTGCCAGATGTTGACCCAATTTGGAAAGAAACTCTACAAACTGTAGCCGACGTATATTAGAAGTTAGGCTGTCTATCTGGGTAATTGGGTTTTTACAGATCCTAAGTTGCCCGTTAGAACATTTCTGTCAGAGAGTTGAAGCAGCAGGTTACACAGAGGCACATGTGGTTAAATGACAGAAGCGCATCTAATCACCAATTTGCAGAACCTTTTAAATGAAAGCAAAATAGTAGGCCCCCCTGAGAACCTGAAGCAGATATTTGGATTTTCTCCTTCTCATTCAAATGCCCCCTTTTCTTTACAGTATTTCTTTACCTTCTAAATAATTTTTTTTTTTTAATGTTGACTACCAAAGGTAGGGAGGTGGGGAGAAGGGAAGGGAAGTAAGGTTTGAAATAACTTTTACTGATAAAATCAGCTTATTCAGGCTATTGGAATAAATAGAACTCTTATACCGCCTACTCAGGCTTCTCACTTATGTGAATGTTCTTCGTTTTTTTTTTTTGCCTTAAATCACAGGGCACAATTCTGCTTTTTCAGGAGATGCATTGAGTTTCAATCAAACTATCTAAAAAAGCAACCAAATGAAATCTAGTGCAGGTCAATTGCTGTAATAATGTGGGAAAGCTAAGAAACCTGCTTTATTTAATGTTATGGTTTCTTTAAACCTTTCAAATAAGTTGAGTTTCTCTGGGTTGTGTAATTTAATAATGAAAAGAAAATAAGATTGTATCATCTACCTTCTCTCTCTCTCTCTCTCTGCTCTGATCTACAGCTTGAAAATCTCTTTTCAGTTCCTTCCCTTCAATTAATGAAATAGTTTCCCACCCCACTCCCACTCCCATCCTGCCTGGAGACACCATTGCCATGGTTACCTGGATACCTCTTCTCAAAGAGTATATGGAGCAGCAATCCGGCGATTTAAACGTTTCAGTGTGTTGCTCTAAGGAACAGTAATAAGACCGTTAGGAAACTCCTTGTGATGAGAGTACCACTGATGGTGCGGTCTGAGATTAAAACTTCAATTTGTATTCATTTACTCACTTAAAGACATGAGGCTGATCTCAACAGCTAAGGAGCAAGTCACGGGCATGAAATGCCATCCACCCGAGATGAGGCACTGGGACTGCCTCTTGTTGAACACACGTTGTAGATGCCAAGAGAATAGACAGAGTCACCAGCTAACCCAATGGAAAGGTAACAGTAAAAGACCAGTGTAAAGAATCATGTATTTTAAAAATTTTTTGTTTCTTTATTTTTTGCCGTGCCGGGTCTTCGTTGCTGCGTGGGCTTTTCTCTGGTTGTGGCGAGTGGGTGGCTACTTTCCTGTTGCAGGGCACAGGCTCTAGGTGGACAGGCTTCAGTAGCTGCACCCCTTGGGCCTAGTCGTTGTGGCATACAAGCTCAGTGGTTGTGACACATCAGCTTAGTTGCTCCGAGGCCTATGGAATTTTCCATGACTAGGGATCAAACCTGTGTCTCTTGCATTGTTAGGCAGATTCTTTACCAGTGAGTCACCAGGGAATCCCCAAGAATCCTGTGTTTTGAGAGCAAATATTCTTTAATAGTGAATCCATGTGAGTGTCGAGAGGAAGAGAGGTCCAGGGAGGTGGTCTTCATTTTACTTGAGAACATTGTTTTGATAAGCTTCATCTGAGAGCTCTCATATGGGTCCCTACAGATTTTCTTTGGGAAAAAACAAACATTCCCCTAGTTTCAGCCGTTTTGCCATCAAAAATTTACAATGCCTCTCTGAACCATGAGTCTGAAACTCTAGCTTGTTACAAAGAGTTTGGGAGATGATTTGCAAGTAATTGTCACTCGTTTCAGTCAATTCAGTTGCTCAGTCATGTCCAACTCTATGTGACCCCATGAATCGCAGCAAGCCAGGCTTCCCTGTCCAGCACCAACTCCCAGAGTCCACCCAAACCCATGTCCATAGAGTCGGTGATGCCATCCAGCCATCTCATCCTCTGTCATCCCCTTCTCCTCCTGCCCCCAATCCTTCCCAGCGTTAGTCTTTTCCAATGAGTCAACTGTTCACATCAGGTGGCCAAAGTATTGGAGTTTCAGCTTCCACATCAGTCCTTCAAATGAACACCCAGGACTGATCTCCTTTAGGATGGACTGGTTGGATCTCCTTGCAGTCCAAGGGACTCTGAAGAGTCTTCTCCAACACCACAGTTCAAAAGGATCAACTCTTCGGTGCTCAGCTTTCATTATAATCCAACTCTCACATCCATACATAACCATTGAAAAAACCATAGCTTTGACTTTGTTGACAAAGTAATGTCTCTGCTTTTAAATTGTCACTAGTTGTGATAATAAGACTTGATTTTGCCGATATTGTAATGTAAAGAGAACAAATTAGAATGAATTAAAGATTAACCCTATAATTTTATATATTATCACAGTTTCATGGGCTATTTTGAGTAGGAGAGAAAGGGAGTAGTTATAGAAAGAGTATTGAGAAATTTAGCTATACATGATATTAAAGCTAAAAATACTGCTTATTACTGTGTGCTCAATATCATGTTCATAATTGCTTCTTGAAAAAAATTGCCTTTTTTTCTATGAATTAGTATTGGTTCTTACAAAATAAATCTGATTCTTTGGGGAAGGGGAATAGGAAGCATACTGTATTTCCCCATTCACATTCCCCAAAATACACAAAAGAACTATACAAAAAAGGATCTTCACAACCCGTATAACCATGATGGTGTGATCGCTCACTTAGAGCCAGACATCCTGGACTGCAAAGTCAAGTGGGATCACTATGAACAAAGCAGGTGGAGGTGATGGAATTCCAGTTAAGCTATTTCAAAGCCTAAAAGATGATGCTGTGAAAGTGCTGCACTCAATATCCCAGCAAATTTGGAAAACTCAGCAGTGGCCACAGGACAGGAAAAGGTCAGTTTTCATTCCAATCCCAAAGAAAGGCAATGCCAAAGAATGCTCAAACTACCACACAGTTTCACTCATCTCACATGCTATCAAATTAGTAATGCTCAAAATTCTCCAAGCCAGGCTTCAACAGAACATAAACTGTGAACTTCCAGATATTCAAGTTGGATTTCAAAAAGGCAGAGGAACCAGAGATCAAATTGCCAACATCCACTGGATCATCAAAAAAGCAAGAGAGTTCCAGAAAAATATCTACTGCTTTATTCACTATGCCAAAACCTTTGACTTGTGTATGGATCACAACAAACTGTGAGAAATTCTTAAAGAGATGAGAATACCACCTTACCGGCCTTCTGAGATATCTGTATGCAGGTTAAGAAGCAACAGTTAGAACTAAACATGGAACAACAGACTGGTTCCAAATCAGGAAAGGAGAACATCAAGGCTGTTTATTGTCACCCTGCTTATTTAACTTACATGCAGAGTACATCATGAGAAATGCTGGGCTGAATGAATCTCAAGCTGGAATCAAGATTACAGGGAGAAATATCAATAGCCTCGGATATGCAGATGACACCACCCTTATGACAGAAAGTGAAGAGGAACTAAAGAGCCTCTTGATGAAAGTGAGAGAGGAGAGTGAAAATAGCTGGCTTAAAACTCAACATTCAGAAAACTAAGATCATGGCATCTGGTCCCATTGCTTCATGGCAAATAGATGGGGAAACAGTGAGCGACTTTATTTTGGGGGACTGAAATCACTGCAGATGGTGACTGCAGCCATGAAATTAAAAGATGCCTACTCCTTGGAAGAAAAGCTGTGACAAACCTAGACAGCATATTAAAAAGCAGAGACATTACTTTCCCAACAGAGGTCTGTCTAGTTAAGGCAATGGTTTTTCCACTAGTCATGTATGGATGTGAGAGTTGGACCATAAGGAAAGCTGAGTGGCAAAGAACTGATGCTTTTGAACTGTGAAGCTGGAGAAGACTCTTGAGAGTCCCTTGGACTGCAAGGAGATTCAACCAGTCAATCCTAAAGGAAATCAGTCCAGAATATTCATTGGAAGAACTGATACTGAAGCTGAAACTCCAATACTTTAGCCACCTGATGTGAAGAACTAATTCACTTGAAAAGACCCTGATGCTGGGAAAGATTGAAGGCAGAAGAAGGGGACGACAGAGGGATAAGATGGTTGGATGGCATCACCGATTCGATGGACATGAGTTTGAGCAAGCTCCAGGAGTTGGTGATGGAGAGGGAAGCCTGGTGTGTTGCAGTCCATGGGGTTGCAAAGAGTCGGACATGACTGAGCAACTGAACTGAAAATACAAATTTTTAGAGTAAATTAAATATCAAAGCAAAGAAATGAAACTCATCACTGTTGGAATCTCTGCATGGCAATGTTACCATAAACAGCTTTGGACTGGCCACACACAACCCCGCCCCCCACCTGCAACAGAAGGCACTGGAGCAGAGGGGGAAACCCTGCCTCATACCTGCCCTAGCCTAGCCTGGGGATCCAGCTCCAGCCCCTTCATCTCCATCCAGCCCCATCTTCCACCAAGGTTACTTGTTTTCTAGTTGTTTTTATAGTTCTTCTCTGTTCCTTTCTTCTTCTTTGAGTTTCTCCCCTTGTGGTTTGATGAGCCTCTATAGTATCATGCCTGTACTCCTTTCCTTCCGCTTTAGGGGAAATTCCATTTACTCTACAGATGTAGTAAGAAGATACACTGGTTCATCATGTCACACATGGAAGAGCAAACCCCACTATTAACAGTTCTGCATCCAGTACACTAATCTGGAATTGAATTCACGGTACTTAGGCAAAAAGAAGTGAAAATGGCCTCTTAGATTTTACACAGATGACACAAATGCTGAAGTGGTTCTGAACACATCCCAGGTAACAGAAGCATTATTTTCCAAAGCTTCTCAAAGGCTCCTTCTTCTGTGAGCCAGGATAAACATCGTGAAGCATGTAGAGAGCTCTCTCGCTGATGGAGAGAGATCTTCGATGGATTACAGGCCTGTGTATCATGATTTTCATTTCTTTCCTCAGCCATGTTAAACATGACAGTAACAATGAGCTGAAGGGAAAACGGGTCCCAAGTGTTTTGGCATCTTTTCAGTATCGAAGGTCAACCACATAGCAGTGAGCCAGAATGCACTGTGAACAGACATATGGCATTTGTTTGGGAGAGGAGAGGGTGGGAGCATGAGTGTCCTGTTTTCCAGCTGCCTCCTAAAGTCAGCCTGGATGTCTTTAAAATCTTACTGCATCTTATGTAGCCTCCTGATCATTTTCTTTCTAAGTGCCCTTGGATAATCTTAAGAACCAAGAAGACACAACTCTAGGAAACATGTGCCTCCTCTCCGTGCTGGGTCTCTGGCAAAGTAAAGTGGAGGGTTTAATTGCATCAGGAGTGAATAAGTGCTCCAATTCAGGATTAAAGTCCTAACACAAGGGCAGACGAACCAAGAGACAAGGCATAGCTCTATGGTAAGATTATAGCTTATGGAAAATATAACACTGAAGTCACTCTTAATATTTTTAGAGTTAACTGTGCTCTGATGCTATTTAAATAAAACAATATCTATCAGTGTGCTCTTATATTAAAGAAACCGGGTGAGCACAGCCAATTCTTTTTTTTTTTTTTTTAGTTTTGCCATACAATGACATGATATCACCATGGGTTTACATATGCTCCCCCTCCAGAACCCCCCTCCCTCCTCCTTCCCTCCTCCCTCCTCCCTCCCTCCTCCCTCCCCCCAGGGCAATCTCGATGCACCAGCCCCAAGCATCAATCCTGGGCTGGCGATTGATTAGACATATGATAATTAACATGTTTCAATGCCATTCTCCCATATCATCCCACCCTTTCCCTCATCCACAGAGTCCACGAGTCTATTCTATACATCTGCGTTCCTTTTGCTGTCTCGAATGCTGGGTTCTCGTTACCGTCTTTCTAAATTCCATATATATGCGTTAATATACTGTATTGTTGTTTTTGCTTCTGGCTTACTTCACTCTGGATAATGGGCTCCAGTTTCGTCCATCTGAGTAGAACTGATTCAAATGAATTTTTTTTTAATGCTGAGTAATATTCCATTGTGTATATGTACCACAGCTTTCTTATCCATTCGTCAGTTGATGAGCATCTAGGTTGCTTCCATGTCCTGGCTATTGTAAACAATGCAGCGATGAACATTGGGGTACACGTGTCTCTTTCAATTCTAGTTTCCTCGGGGTATATGCCCAGCAGTGGGATTGCTGGGTCATATGGCAGGTCTATTTGCAGTTTTTTAAGGAACCTCCACACTGTTGGACACAAACAGATGGAGAAATGTGCCGTGTTCATGGATTGGAAGAATCAATATAGTGAAAATGAGTATACTACCCAAAGCAATCTATAGATTCAGTGCAATTCCTATCAAGCTACCAGCCAATTCTATGTACATAAGGACCATACATATGCACTTCAAAGCTTTGGAAGGTAGAGGAAAGACCATTGTCCGTCAAGAACGTGTCTAATCAATCGCCAGCCCAGGATTGATGCTCGGGACTGGTGCAGCAAGATTTCCCGGGGGGGGAGGGAGGAGGGAGGGGGGACCCGGAGGGGAAGCATATGTAAACCCATGGTGATATCATGACAATGTATGGCAAAAACAATAATAAAAAAAATAAAATAAAATAAAAAAATAAAAAATAAAAAAAAAAAAAAAAAAAAGAACTTGCACAGTTTTAAATTATAGAAACGCAACTCCAACAAGCATATCTTAAAACAGGAAAGGCGTTCTGTTGGAAAATTAAGGTGTAGAGGTGCCATTCTGTGGGTGAGGACTCGTCATTAAATGTTCCTGTCCTTCACTCTGTTCCCTTTTAGCTCCTTGGGAGGTGGCATTGTTTTCCCTCCTCCTACTGGGCTTCTCCCACATGGCCAGAACAAGTAAGATTTAGCTCTGGACTTGGGTTCCCATGACTTAAAATCCAAGATGAAAATGAAGAGAGAAATTCTCCTTCTTCAGTATCCATTCATAATTCCAGAGAAGTTCTCCGGCTATTGGGCTTGGGTACAGTGCCCAAACCTGAGTCTGTTATCCTGGCCAGGTAGAAGGGGTGTTCTGGTTAGCCAGGTCTAGATCAGCAGCCGGGAGGAAAAGGTGCTGTGATTGGCCAGACTATTAAGGTAGTTTCTTTTTTTTTTTTTTTTTAATTTTTTTTACTTTATTTTGTTGGTTTTGCCATACA
>ML661893.1:5884234-5978659 GCA_007570785.1 Antilocapra americana
TATTTTTGAGATTAATTGTTTGTCCGTTGCTTCATTGGCTATTATTTTCTCCCATTCTGAAGGCTGTCTTTTCACCTTGCTTATAGTTTCCTTTGTTGTGCAGAAGCTTTTAATTTTAATTAGGTCCCATTTGTTTATTCGTGCTTTTATTTCTGATATTCTGGGAGGTGGGTCATAGAGGATCCCGCTTTGGTTTATGTCAGAGAGTGTTTTGCCTATGTTTTCCTCTAGGAGTTTTATAGTTTCTGGTCTTATGATTAGATTTTTGATCCATTTTGAGTTTATTTTTGTGTATGGTGTTAGAAAGTGTTCTAGTTTCATTCTTTTACAAGTGGCTGTCCAGTTTTCCCAGCACCACTTGTTAAAGAAATTGTCTTTTCTCCGTTGTATATTCTTAACTATAAGTAATTCTTTGATGACATCCTTATAAACTGCTATGTTTATTTCCTTCGATTCAATTTCTAGAGATACAATTGCTAAGTTAAAAGTGCTTCCAGAACCTTTAAGATTTGAATTGTTAGACAAAGTGTCACCCAGAAGGGTAGAAAAGTTTCATTAATTTTTAGAATTTCTGACGTTTTGAAGTGGATGGGTGCAGTATGATCACCATATTATCTTCCCTTTAAAGGCACACATTTTTTTTTCATATTTAACCATATCTTGAAATCAGATTGCATCTTACAATAGATAGTGACTCAACATGGTATTATAGTTTAAGTTGCAGTATTTTTATTTTTTCTTTCTTAGTGGCACAAATAGTGGCAGCATAGCCATGCATCAGTGGCATCTTAGATTCAGTGAAATACGGTATTCAGTCTAAGCAATTTCAAGTTTTGGGCCAGCTTTCTTGCCACCCACCAAGCTTCTGGGACCAGTTGCCCTTGCTAGCTACTTAGAGTGTGCTCAAAGTGTGTAAATTCAATTCAACTTTCATTCAAGTCGCTGTGCATATGGCTCAGGGAATACAAAGACGAGCATGACAGTGCTGAGAAAAACTTAATTAGGAAGGTCACTGCATAAAAACCATATAATGAATTTTACCTTCAAACCTTTGTGGAATGAGACAGGATATAAATAAATAAAAACATTAACTACACAGAAGCCAAAGAGACATGGATTTTAGGGCATCTGTTCCATGTGCTGTCTTTATGGATGCAGATAACCAAGAGCTCTTCTGAGCAATTCGTTGGAACCATCATCTTCCTGAAGATGGAAATGCTGCTCAGTTGTACTCACAGGTTTCTCACAATCTGACCTGGCCAAACCTGCTCAGCCCTGGGAACTCCATGGAGAGACCACCTCCCTTGGGAAGTTACTCCGGCTCCATCTCTTTCTTCCTCTCTCCCTGCCTTCTGTCAGTGTTGCTTCCACAGTACTTGTACACTCAGCATCACGCATCATAGTAACCTACTTAGACGCCATAAAGAATGGGGGAGTGGTGTAACCTAGCATTCAAAAGCAAGAGTCTTGAGGTAAGATGACTTCAGCTCGATGCCAGCTCTGCCACGTGCAACCTAGCCATTTGGGGGCAAGTTACTAGAACCACTCTTAAATCTCTATCTTCTTCCCTGCAAATTGAAGTTGATATTGCCTATTTCAAAGGGTTGTTCAGAGGGTCAACTCTAACAAAACCTATGAAGCCTTTAGCACAGGCGCTGGCCATTGGAAAACATTGAAAAAAACATTAACTTACTGGCTATTTCCGTTGGCCGACCAATGACCTTTATGAGAACAAGAAGTATATGTCCTTTATCTCCATGGTCTCAGTTACCTGGCATGGAGTAAATTCTCAATGCTAGTGGTTTACAGTGCTTCTGCAGAAACACCAAACCCACAGCCCTAGGGGCTAAAAGAAATGAGATAATAGCCTTTTCTTTTCAGCTCAAAAGAGCTTTTTTTTTTGCTTTGTCAGTGAGTGCCTTCCTACTATCTATCAGTCTATTGAGAGAGGTTTTGTTTGTTTGAGACTAGTGATGTGAAAAGCAATGATAGGGCTGCAAGAATCTCAATAGACCCATCTTTCTTTTAGAAGCCATTCATAATAACTGTCTGGCTTGTCTTATTTTTTTCCCTACTTACCAGGAATCCTGAAGTGATAATGAAAAGAAGCCATTTCATGTATTAGGAATACTTCGATGTGGTCATTAGGTTTATTTCATTTACTTCCTGTATCCACAGGGAGTGTGATGGTAGTCTGAGGATCTTATTAAATAGCATCAACGATCAGGACAATGAGTGTGATCGTGGGTGGACACAATACCTACAATGATGTTCAGTCAACGGACTTCATGCTTATTTTGGGAAAATGTTGCTCTCTTGGAACTAAAGACTAACCTTTTAGAAAGAATAAGTAACTGAGTCATATCAGGAAGTTATCCCACCCCAAAGTGTCAGCACATCTAGCCTTGCTGATGCCTAAGATGATGACAGTGCTTAGTTTCTCTGAGAGATTATTCCTTGTAGAAGTGCCATTGTACTTGACCGTCATAAAGCAAACAGCTGGAACTCTCATTTACTGACTACTCTCATCTGCCAGACAGAGACACGTTCTGTCACTTAATTTTCCAAGAAGTCCTATGAAGCAGATATTATATCCCTATTAAATAAATAAGGAGGCTTAAAAGGGAAGTAACTCATCTGAGGTGCTGGGAAAGGTCAGCCTTATGGATCTAGCCCAGCCCTATCTGATCCTAAGCCTGTGCAGACCTCAGAAGTCAGGACTCAGTAGTCATGACTCTAAGATTTGCTTAGTCTTCTAACCAGGTTTTCTACCCTCCTCTTCCAGATTTTACATCTAATACATACCAGACTTCTCTTAGTTCCTCCAACGTACCATTAGAACACTTTTTTCCCTCCTCTCCTTTCCCTCTTTTTTTCAATCCTTCTTTACCTGGCTCACATTTTTGGGCCTCAGCTGACATGCCACTTCCTCAGAGAATTTATTTCCTGACAGTTCACCATCATTCTCAGATATTGTTGGGTCAACCCCTAAGTGCTGCCAAAGCTACCTGACCTTCACCCATGTTAGCATGAATCATACAGTGCAGTTATGTCTGGTCTAATTGTTCATATCCTTCATTAGACTGCAAGAAGCGCAAGAACTGGGCTTCCCTGGTGGCTCAGATGGTAAAGAATCTGCCTCAGTGTGACAGACCAAGGTTAGAACTCTAGGTCAGGAAGATCCCCTGGAGAAGGGAAAGGCTACCCACTCCAGTATTCTTGCCAGGAGAACTCCATGGACAGAGTTCATGGGGTCACAGAATCAGACGTGACTGAGCGACTTTGAGAGAGAGATGGGGCACAGGAACTGCTGTAAGTCTGTCTAGTTTTCTGTTGCACTGTCAGTGCCCAGCATCTAGTAGGCATTCAATACATAACAGTAGAACTAAAGAATAAAAGCATGAACGAATTGATGGTAACTGGTAGAGGAGGAATGCATTGCCGTAGGGAAGTGATGACTCCCCGTCTGTTTTTCTACAGCAAGAGAAGTCCTGCCTTTTCATCATTCCATATCCAGGCCAGCCCTGCCTGTTTATGAACATTACCAATTAGTGAGCTGGTTTACCTTAACAATACCTCTGACTCCTAAAAAAAAAAAAAAAAAAAAAAAAGTTCTCTTCTCCAATTTCTCTTTCAGCTTTGAAATACGATCCAAGTTTCAAATATTTGGTTTTAAAATTTGAGCTACAGTGAAACCCAGACAAGTTGTAGGTGTACAACCTTGTTTGAGGCCCCAAATCACCCCTGGTCACCCCCACACACACTAGTACATGCTCTTTTCCCACCTCATTTGTGAAAGGTTACTTCTTCTGATTCCTCATGGGTTCTGTTTTTCACAAGAAACCACACGCTCCTAGTTTACATGTGTTTCATTTTGCTTGTATTTGGATGCTTGGAAATCTGCCTGAAGTAGAAATTTCAGAACAAAACAAAATAATACCATCACTAGTACAGTTGATAATAAGAGTTTTTTCCTTTCATTTTCCCCCAAGAAAAAAGCACCGTAGCCAAAGTGCTTATCTGATAGAAAATGGGGGAAAAAAATCCTCTCAAATAATCATAAAAAGCCCTTTGATTTAAGAGAAATAATTAAGGTGAGGTTTGACCTGCTCACTAATCAGAGGATTGGGTTCCCAGAACAGTGTCTTTGTGCTCATCTACTTAACCAAAGAGTGACTCGGGCATTCATCCAGAGTACTCCTCAAGGATCTAATATGTTAATTGAAAAAAAAAAATCTTAGGAAGTAACTTTACAAGCAAACAATTCATCCAATTGGAAACACATGAGATTACCTTCCAATCCCTTTTACTTGAAATCTGAGCTGTTGAAGGATATTTTTTTAATGAGAATTTTTCAAAGAACAAATAGAATTTGTTATAATTCCAAGGTAGAATACAATTAGCTTTAATTAAAACAGCATACAATGTAATTTGCACATGGACATTTTAACATGCTTAATGCTGTTACCGGTAAGGAAGCACCATTTCCTAAGCTGTCCTTCCAGATTCTCAAGGTCATTTTCATACCTTCACAGTGGCAGTTATCTCTGGTGGATTTAGCTTTCTCTGCCTGACCCCCTCCTCAAGTGACTCTATTGATGCACTTCAACAGGAAGTATCTCTTGTCATGTACTGGGTGGTTAGTTTTCCTTTTCTCACTTCTCTGTGACCTTCTTTATCATAATCATGAATGTGATGCTCCTAAAGAAGATCTCAAATGGGAGAAAAGGATGTAGCCAGCTAGACCTCTAGACTTTAGGAAAAATATTTTTTTTGTTTATTTGGCCATGCGGGTCTTAGTTGCAGCCTAAAGGATCTTTTTAGTTGTGACATGCAGGATCTTTAGTTACAGCATGCGAACTCTTTGTTGCAGCATGTAGGATCTAGTTCCTTGACCAGGGATTGAAATAAGAGCCCCCTGCATTGGGAGTACAGATTCTGAGTGGCTGGACCACCAGCACAGTCCCTGGACCTCTAGACTTTTCAGTCGCTTCCTAGCATCTATTGTCCGAAGATTTGATATCTTAGATAATTGAACTAATCCTGTAAAACCAGGATGGAACATTGAGAGGCAGGCTGATCAATTGATAGCTCTAAAACACAAAAGGATTTGAATTTGAGAATCCTGATTTCCTGGAGATGATTGTGAAATAATATAAGCAAAACAGAAATGGAGGACATAGTGTGACTAGTTCCTGAATGAATGGGTTGAGCTAGTCCAAACAACTGAGTACAGACCCACAAAGGAAGGTCCAAAGAGTTTGGAACTCTTGTGAAGAATGGCAGGAAATGTACTGGATTGTCGCTAATGACCTGCTTAGGTTGTAGAAAAGACTTGAGATGAATCCTTTGACACCCTCATGGAAACAGAATGCACACATGTATGCACACCATGAATAAATGCATACACACAGGTGTACATACACACAAGTTCTCTTCTAGATGATAGATTACATTAATGATTTAAAGAAGTAACTTCTTTACTAGTCATTAAGATAATTAAGACCTGCTTCTCATTTATAGTCAAATTTCAGTTATGATAAAACAAGCTAAGGTGGGAAGAATGGAAACCTACAGAGAATTCTTAAACCTCACCTTGGACATTTTCTTTCTACCACCCACCCAGGCTTTTCCCAAACCTGCTAATGAGGAGCTAAAAGTGGCCTCAACTTTCTTCCCTAAGCCTACCCCCTACTAGAGCTGCTAAGAATAATGAGATGCCTCAAAAGCCAAGAACCTGAAAAAGGAAGATGACATCTGGGTAAATCCCTGTAAGGCCAGAAACCCCTGAATCTTTGAATTGGTGCCATATGGTACCTCTGACTGGGCTGAGATCAGTCAAGAAAATGCTGCTTTAGAAAGAATAAATGATAGAGAGTATTTTTTTAAAACTTTTATTGGAGTATAGCTGCTTTACAATGTTGTGTTGGTTTCTGCTGCACAGCAAAGTGAGTCAGCTATGCATCTCTATATATGCCCTCTTTGTGTATTTCCTTCCCATTTAAGTCACCACAGAGCATTGTGTAGAGTTCCCTATGATATACAGTAGGTTCTCACTACTTACCTACTTTTATACATAGTATCAATAATGTTTTGTTTGAGTCCTCTGAGCTTCTGGCAGGTCTGGGGTTTGATTCAGAATGCAATTTTGCCCCTCCTACCATCTTGTTGGGGCTTCTCCTTTGCCCTTGGACATGGGGTATCTTTTTTTGGTGGGATCCAGCATTCTCCTGTCAATGGTGGTTCCGTAGCGAGTTGCAACTTTGGAGTTCTTGAAAGATGAGTGTACGTCCTTCTACTCCAGCATCTTGTGATATCATAAAAGAGTCTGCTGAAGCATCAGGTGTGCCTTCTTGGGGTCCAGATGGAACAAACTGCCTGCAAAGGGCAGGCCTGAGGGCCCTGGTGGGAAGTTCTTCAGATGCCATCTTTTGGGCAATAATGTATATGTGTCAATAATGTATACATGTCAATCCCAATCTCCCAGTTCATCTCACCCCCTTTTCCTCCTTGGTTTCCATATGTTTGTTCTCTACATCTGTGTCTCTATTTCTTCTTTGTAGATCATCTATACCAACTTTTTCAGATTCCACATATACGCACTGATATAATATTTGTTTTTCTCCTCCTGAATTACTTGAATCTGTATAAGAGTATTTTTGAACATTTCCAAGGAGGCCTGCTGTGAGCAAGCATTCTTGTTAAGAAATTTTGTCTGAAGCTACAAGGTCAGCCATCCTCTCACTTTGCTTTCCCATTGTGGAGCAGAAGAATAACAAACAGGTCTGTTCTACATTCAGAAGCATTAAGATGGGGAACAAAGGCATGCCCACACAAAACAATGTCATCACATTGTCACTTGCCCGTGTGTTATTGCACAAGGATCTGGTTTGAATTACAGAGATATCACTTTCTCCTCTTTTCAACTATTGTTACTGAGAAGAGCACTAAAAATAATTATCCTTGGCACAAAAGGAACAAAATTTTCAGGCTAGTTTGACAAGGTCAAATGAACGCCAATGAAAATTTATATTTGCTGGCCATGTGCATAGGGTTTTATGTCTGGAAAAGAACTTAATTATGGTGTTGTGAGTAATTGAGCTTCTCCAAGGTAAGTGTGTGGTGTTTGCTGAGCATTTTCCAGGATGTCTAGTTGGACCCCGGAGATGTGTCTCCATCCTCAAGAAGAGAGAGATGGAAAAAGAATACACAAGAGAATTTTTAGACTTGTGTCAACTGAGAGAAGTGAGTGTAGGCTTTGAAAAGGATGAGAACATTAGGGTCAGGGGAAAACACAGTATCATTAAGACACAGGTATGGACCTTTACTCCTGAGTTTCTATTTCCTTTTCTTTTATCCTCTGAGTTGATTATATTCATATCCACCTTAACCCCTCTGCCCTTTTTAATGAGTAGTTGAGAAGAGCACTGGTCACCACCCTTACCTGGAAACCTATTCAAACAATCTGGTCAATTTCTCCTGAATCCCAGGAATGATAGTCGCATCTCCCTTCCTCTCCAGACCACTGGGTCATTGTTAGAATCCCTCTAGAACCACTCACCTTCCCCTCCTCCCCTCAGAAAGGACTATAAGCTGAGAGGTCATCCCCCAAATAAAGGCCCAGAAGTGTTAGTGCTATTTAAAGCAATGGAGACACTATCTCTCTCCTATATTTTATTTCCCATGATCAGCCACATAGATGTTTCATCTAATCCTGACCAAGCCAAGCTCATGTCTGCCTTTACAGCTCTGCCCTTGTTATTCCCTCTGCTGTGATGCTATCTCTAGAAAAAAGGTGGCTTGGCACTGGGTCCTAACTGTTCAACTCTCAGTGCAAGTTGCCCCTCTTCTGAAAAGGTTTCTGGACTACCCAACCTAACGCAGCCCTCCATTCTTCTTCATCACATTACCCTGGTTTACTTTCTTCATATTCCCATCATTATTAGAAAATGTTCATTCACTAGCTTTCCTGTCTCTTTCCTCTAGAACATCAGTGCCATAAGGCCAGGAGCCAATTTCTAATTTTGTATCTCCAGCATCTAAGATAATATCTGGCAGAACGCAGGCATTCAAATGGTTGTTTAATTTAAAAACTGGTTGTTGGTTGTTCAGTTGCTAAGTAGTGTCCAACTCTTTGTGACCCTGTGAACTGCAGCACGCCAGGCTTCCCTACCCTTCACTATCTCTGTGAGTTTGCTCAAACTCATGTCCACTGAGTCAGTGATGTCATCCAACCATCACATCCTCTTACCCATCTCTTCCTACCCTAGATCTTACTTGTGGGAATGATTATTCTAGACACTATCATATTATCTTATTTCATCTTCACCCAAAAATGTGATATAGCTACTATCCCCATTTAAAGATAAAACAACTAAAGCTTAGAAACACAAAGAATTCTGATAAATGACAAAGCCAAACTACAAATTCAGGTGTCTGTCTTCAGAGCCCACACTCATAACTGCTGTTCATTTTACTTATGCATGGTAATATATAAACCTTTTTTGGAAGTTTGAGATTATGTCCAAAAAAAATTAAGTTTTCTAGTTTCACATTAAGGCACTTGGATGTTGCCAATCCACCATTACAATAAGAACAGAGCTGAACAGACTGAAAAATAAAAAACTCTTCTTAGATCTGTAAGAGAAGGGAGGGCACAGGGAAAACTGCTGTCCCTAAGATTGGAGAGACAGACAAATACCAGGAATCTTGGCTTACCAGAAACTGCTTTGAGAACCAGTGCCAGGGTAGAACGGGCTCCCAGGTAGCTCAGTGGTAAAGAATCCACCTGCCAATACAGGAGTCACAGGAGACATGGATTCAATCCCCATGTCAAGAAGATTCCTTGGAGAAGGAAATGGTAATCCTCTCTGGTATTCTTGCCTGGGAAATCCCATGGACAGAGAAACCTACCAGGCTACAGTCCAAGGGGTCAAAAAGAGTTGGACACAACTGAGGGGCTAAGAACGCATGCCAGGGTAGAAAACTTAGAACTTTAATGGATGAGTTGCTGGAGATCCAGTGTGGATAGCTCTGCAAGTTAAAAACACCAAGGGAACCCTGTCACAGAAGAGCCTACAATTTTGTGAAATTTACCTCCATGAGGTCAACTAAGTTCTCACAGTAAATTTCAGAGAAAAGTTTCCTGTACTTCTAGCAGGAGAATGGGAAAAGGAACCATTTTGAAATATGACAGAGCCTTCTATTCTTTTTAACAAGGCCTGCCCTCAGGAGGAACTATTAAATATACCCTAACATGCTGGGGTTTTATCAGAGTCGAAGCAATGGTTAGAACTGGACATGGAACAACAGACTGGTTTCAAACAGGAAAAGGAGTATGTCAAGGCAGTATATTGTCACCCTGCCTATTTAACTTATATGCGGAGTACATCATGAGAAACACTGGGCTGGAAGAAGCACAGGCTGGAATCAAGATTGCCAGGAGAAATATCAATAACCTCAGATATGCAGACGACACCACCCTTATGGCAGAAACTGAATAGGAACTAAAAAGCCTCTTGATGAAAGTGCAAGAGGAGAGTGAAAAAGTTGGATTAAAGCTCAACATTTAGAAAACTAAGATCATGGCATCTGTTTTCATCACTTCGTGGGAAATGGATGGGGAAACAGTATCAGACTTTATTTCTTTAGGCTCCAAAGAGGAAACTGCAAATGCAAAGTATTCAAAAGGCCAGTATAGTGTTTTCAAGAAGCATCAAGGAGGCCAGGCAGGCCTCAAAAGCAGTAAGAGGCTGTATAATGAAAGATGAGATCAGTGAATATAAGCACATACTATGTGGGCTTTACTGGTGGCTCAGGTGTTAAAGAATCTGCCTGCAGTACAAGAGACCCAGGTTCGATCCCTGTGTTGGGAAGACCTTTGTAAGTCATTAAAAAGCCTTTTGTCCTAAGTGAAATGGGAACCACTGGGATGTTTTGGACAGAAGAGTGGCACAGTCAGCCTTAATTTTTGAAAGCATCCTTCTGGCTACTATGTTGAATATAGAATACTTAGGACCATGGGTCACTCTTGATCACTATGTAGGTAATAGAACATAAAAAAGTCAAATGTATAAATAGTCATCAGTCGCAACAATCCTGTGAGAGATGTTGTATCTCAGACCAGGATGGTAGCAGTACCAGAGGTAAGGTGGCAGAGTGTTCTGATTTATTTTTGAAGGCAGAGCCAATAGGATTTCCTCATGTCATGAGAAAGAATGAGAACCAAGGATAGCTCTTAATTTTTTGTTCTGGGCATCTGTGAGAATAAATTGAATGTCAATCAAGATGGACAGATCCTAGCAGGATGAAGGAGATTCTAGGTGGGAAATCTGAAGTTGAGTTTTGGGCATGGTCACTTGGAGATATCCTGAAGACTTCTAAGTGGAGATGATGTATAGGTAGTTGGAGTTTGGGAGAGATGTAGTCTAAAAATATAAGTTTGAGAAGGGCCAATAAGTGGATTGGTTTTAAAAATCATGATATCTTAACACATTGTTAATCAACTATACTCTATACAACTATTGTATATTGTAAAATAAAAAGTTTTTAAAAAATCTTGAGAATGTAAGAAATCATCTAGGGAGTAAGTGCAGAAGCTGGAGGAAAAACAACCAAATGAGCTAAGCCTGAGACCCAGATAGAAAAGGATAAGAAATCCAGTCTTGTGAGTGAAAGCAGAACAGGTAATTGAAGAATTACAAACTTCAGCTTCGGGGACTTCAAGTTACAAGTAAGCAACCTCACCTCCTGAACCATGTGAGTGCTTGAGGAGTTCTGCCTATCGTTCTGCTTGAGGAGGATTCTCCATGCCTGGGCTTAGTGGGAAAGAAGATTGCAATTGATTAGTGATGTCTGCTGCAGTTGTGGAGCATTGAGTGACAGCAAACAAAGCAGTATCAGATAACTGCCAGTCTTTGCCTAAAGGAAGGGCCGTGGGACTAAGAAGAGAGTGGTGTTTGGAGAGTTTACGGAATGTTGCAAGTCAGTTTGTGGGGTTTATAGCAATAGCAGTATATAACTTATTGCTGAAATTGTCTTAAATATTTAAGAAAGATTTTATTGATCTGGAGCCATTAGCATTTATTGGGCTTAAGTGTGTGAAACAGGATCCATAAAAGAAAAGAGAAAAAGAAAATCTGTAATAAGCAGGATGATCTACATAATTTATGGGCTCAAGACACAAGTGTACAAAGTCAAAACCCAAGGGAGAGTTGAACATTTGTCTGTGGCTCTGCGAGGAGGTTGGGCAGTCCTCTCCCTAAAATGCAATCAAAATGCTGGAAAATTTAACAAATACAACCATTTAGTGATTTGGAAATCAACCAAAGACATACAACAATCTGAAAAGTGTCCATGCTTTAGAAACCACTGGACTTCACATGGAAAGAGTAGAGATCTATGAAGTTCTGACTCTAAGGCTCCTTTCATCAGCCTCACCCCAGCTTGTTGGTTCTGCCAAGGTAAAGAAATCCATGATGACCAGAAGCTTCTTTGCCAATGTTGAGGGGACTCACCCAATTTGGAAAGGTGGGCAGTATGCACACTCAGCAAAGCTGTCAATAGAAATTATAATCTCAGGGGTGGGTCCGTGGGGAAGATCACAAGATCCCCCGGCCTGAAGCTGTACTTGTGGGCAGGAACAGCATATTCCTGGCTGAGGCTGTGATGTGTACTGTGGATACTGAAGCCCTTCACACACTTCTGGTTAATCCTAGGCCTGAATGCTCAAGCATAGAAGACTTCAAAGAGTCCAGCAGAAATTAAAACCCACAGAGGCTAGAAAACAGTCTGAACTTTAAGTGTGCTTCCCTACCCACAGATACAACAGCAAAGGATGGAAACCTTTAGGGTTTGCAATGTTTGAGCACAGCTGACATGCAATCATTAGCTGAGCACTAAGCTCTACAGACACAGAAGCAACTTCTGCAAACCAGGTTTAAAAATAAAATGAAGCATCTATATTTAAACCAATAACAACAACAGCCTCAACCTAGCAGGAGCATTAGTGACCACAGAGGAAACATATTTTACAGATTTAGTTCAGGTAAGTTACTAGACAAATAAAACCAGCAACAACAACCTCTGAGGGAAAAAATACCAGAATTCAGAATAGCTGTATATATTATCCAGAATGTTCTACTTTTAAGAGAAAATATGAGACATGCCAACAAATAAGAAAGTGTGGTCTGTACTCAGGAAAAAGAGTCAGCTAATAGAAATTTTCTCTCAGTGTTACCAGATATTGGCAGACAAAATCTTCAAAGCAATTACTGCAAATATGTTTAAAGAACCAAAGGAAACCATGTTTAAAGAATTAAAGGAAAGTGTGGCAACAATAGATGAACAAATAGAGATTCTTAATAAGGATACAGAAAATATTTTTAAAGTACCAAGTGGAAATTCTGTAGCTGAAGAATACAATAACTGTAAAAATTCACTAAAGGGGCTCAACAGCAGGTTTGAGAAAGCATAAGAATCAGTGAACTGTAAATCAGTAGAAATTACCCAACCTGAAGAACAGAAAAAAAAAAACTGAAGTAAAATATACAGAGCTTCAGAAACCTGTAGCTTAAAAGATCAAGCGCAGCAACATCTGCAAACTGGGAATCTAACAGGGAGAAAAGAGGAGACAGAAAGATTATTTGAACAAATAATGGCCCTAAACTTCCAAATTTGATTTTTTTTAAGTATTACTGTACACATCGGAGTTCAACTAAAGCCCAAAATGATAAATACAAATAGCTCCACACCTTGCCACATCATAGTCAAGTTGTTACATCCCAACCCACAAAAAGCCATGAAAGCAGCAAGAGAACAACCACTCATCATATCTAGGCAAGCGTCAACACAATCAATGACTGGCTTCTCACCTAAAGCTGCGGTGGCCAGAAGGCAGTAGAATGACATATTCAGGGTGCAGCCAAAAAAACGCCATCAAACAAATATGCTATATTTGTCAAAATTCGTCTTCACAAGTGAAGGCAAAATAAAGACATTCCCAGAGATACAGTGACTGAATAAATTTGTTGCTAGCAGATCTGTCTAGTAAGATATCATATCTAGTAAGATATCTGTCTTGTAAGATATACTGAAGAAAGGAAGTGCTTCAGGAAAAGACATCAGAAAGTAACTTAAATCCACAGGAAAAATAAACAGCATAAAAAGTACGTGGTTTAGTATAAAAGATTCCATAATATACTTTTACTCATCTGTTCCCGACTTCTTTAAAAGACAGAAGATTGAATGAAACAACAATATCAACACTCTATTAGTGCGTTTAGAACACATTGATTTAATAAATATAACACCAAGAATATAAGAGGAAATGGAACTATATTGAGAAAAGTTACTGTATTTTTCAGAATAAAATTAGTGTTAATATAAAGAAGGCTGTGGTAAATTAGAGTGCATATTGCAATCCCACTAAGAAAATAACCCCCCCAAATGTAGTAAGTCCAATGTAGGAATTAAAATGCCACACTGAAATATCTGTTCAACACCACGGCAGTCAAAGAGGAGCAGGCAATTAAAAAGCATAGACATAGAGATAGTCACAGGCAGATCTTTGACAAAATTTCTATTCTTTTTGCCCTTGTGTGATTTTAATGTGTGTTTGCTCAGTTGTGTCCAGCTCTTTATGACTGCATGGACTGTAGCCCACCAGAAATTCTGTCCATGGAAGTTTCCAGGCAAAAATACTGTAGTGGGTTGCATTTCCTTCTCCAAGAGATCTTCCCAACCCAGGGATCGAACCTGTGCCTCGTGTCTCCTGCATAGGCAGGCAGCTTTTTAGTAGAGGAAACTTAAGATACATTGACCAGTAAATCAATACACTATCAGATCAATACAGCAAGCAGGATGGCCTACCCAATTTGTGAATTAAGGTTGAAATGAAAATTCAGGGGTCCCTTGTTCAAAAAGGATTAAAAATACCAAGATGGTGACAGCAGATTATTATGTAGATTATCAAAGGGCCTTTGTGAGTAAAGGGCCCTGTTTGAGTTTACAAGTTACTCGCCCATGAAGCCGACCCTAATACTAAGAGGTTACCATATCTTATTTTCTCAGTCTTTTGCTAAACCTCCTTTGGAGATTCACTTCCTCCTGTTGTGGTCTTTTCTGTTGTCTTCCCCTTTCCCATCCTTATATCCAAATTCCCCTGCATTTGGGAGAGACTCATCCTTCACAACTAGATATCTAAGAGATGAGATGCAGGCTGTCACATTAATCCGAGGCAGCTGTGATTCCACTTTGCTACAGATTGCTTTGCATTAAAACCTGTAATTCCTTTATTTGCACTGATTTTGTATTTTCAAGCGCAATTGTGTGCAAAGGCAGCATGAGGGTCTCAGAAAGGAACATCATTCTCTAACTGATATTTACTAATCCATTTGAAAACGTTTAACGTATATGAAATGCAAGCAGGGTCTTTGCGGAATCGTGCTGGAATGAACTAATCTTCTTGTTAGGGTAAACATTACTTCTTGGTCCAGTTGTGCAGTGATCTCATCGTGTCTTCATAATTAGGCTTTATGACTACCATTGAAAGCCTTGACTGGAATGCAGTTCACTAGTGCAGACACACTTGAGGGCACTCTATGAGATTATAGATCTCAGTCATGCAAGCCCATCCTGCTCTGGCTTTGACAGGTAAAATCAGCCTGTTTACAGTTTGTGTCTAGCTGTGGTCTCCTATGGTCCTTCAGACCACCGTCATACTTGTTGTTCTGAAACAAAAAGTAAGTGAATTTTGTGATCAGCATGAAACAAAGTGGTTACCCACATACAATGTGAATCTTTTTGTTTCACTTCAGGAAAAAAAAAAAAAAACTAGCTCAAAACAGATATAGTCATAAGAGAGGAAGAGAGAATTCTGACTTCCATGTAGCTGAAAAATATGAAAATAGTCCAAGCTTTGGAGCGAGACTTGATTAAGTAGTTCAGCTATGTCATTAAAAACAATTTCTTTCCATTTTTCTTCTTAATCCTCTGTGGTATCTTGCTTAGTCCCAAGGTTAAATTTCTAGCTCCAGGATGATTTGCCTACCTTCTGAATCTCTTTTCATGTAAATATTGAGCAAAGAGAGAGAAATTTGTTTCCTGGGAGCCCTCTGAGCCATGAAGCAGTTTCCAGTAGCTCTAGCAAACATCTTCTTGTTTCTCACTGGCTTAAACCATCTTCTGTCTTGACCCAATCACCATGGCAAGACCAGTGGGGTGCCAATTAGCTTAAACCAATCAGAGGTCCACACTAGGGTTGACTGGGGAGTGCTTCCTCCAAACACATGGGCCACATGGTAGAAATGCTGTTACTGGTTTGAGGAACAGCTTTGCGTGCTGAGAGGGCTAAACCACCAAAAGCCCACTGCCCCCACCATTGGGAAACATTGACTATTGTGAAGTCAGTGGCCCCCAGGTCTTGAGCTGGTGCCATGGTGCCACGTGACTACAGAGCCCAGGATGATGAAGAGAGCTGGGTGGAGGTGCCGAGAACACTGGGCTGCCTCCTACCATCTAGCTTGCGGTCCAACATGTGAGTAACACCAATACAAATGAAAAGCCATCGAAGGTGCCCCATTGTGAATATCATCCTGACAGACACTGAACTGGGAGGTAGAATCCTGGAGAGGTGTTTATTTTCTGATGTAAAAAAGGTAAGGGGAGCTTTTGTTGACATTTTTGGATATCCAGTACTACTAATAATAATGTCATGCACACCTGGGAAAAATACACAAGGAAGTGAGAACTACAAAGATTTAACCTTAACTACCAAGGGGATGCGGGAATGAGTTGATAGTAAGATATTCATGTATTCCACTGACATAGATCCATGTCTACTGTGTACTTGACCCTGACCTAGGTGCTGTATATAGCACAGAGACAGTTTAGCGTAGTGTTTCTGAACACAGGATTCGGAGTCTTTCAGACCTAGAAATGAATCCCAGCTCTGTCACTCAGCCTCTCTGAGCCTCAGTTGCCTCTTGCATGTAAAGTGAAGAAGTACTTACCTCAGGCTGCTATTGTGAATATTAAATGATGAAAATTAAGTAGAAGTTAAAGCACTCACTCAAGTGACATATTAATCACAACTATTATCAGTAGTAGAAGTAGTTGTCATTGTTGTTGTACTTTGTGGTTGTTGGTGATAGCTAAATCATGTACAACTCTTTGCTACCCAATGGACTGCACAACACCAGGCTCCTCTGTCCCTCACATCTCCCGGAGTTTGCTCAGATTCTTGTCCATTGAGTCAGTGATGCTATCTAACCATCTCATCCTCTGCTGCCCTCTTCTCCTCTTGCCCTCAATCTTTCCAAGCATCAGAGTCTTTTCCAATGAGTCAGCTCTCCGAATCAGTTGGCCAGAGTGTTGGAGATTCTGCTTCAGCCTCAGTCTTCCAGTAAATATTGTTGTGCTTAAAAGACTAGTAAGATATGGTTTCTGTTCTTCAGATGTCTAGGAGAAGACATATGAAATGTGTACAGGTAATAAGTGTCAGAAAAGACAGAGTGGTCAAATGACATAAAAGTTTGCAGGAAGGTGAAATTTCTCCTCTGTACTGAGAGCCAAGAAGCCTCTCTGATAGGCATTTTCCATGCAGAAGCTAATGAGATCGCATTTAACATTAGGTAACAACTTTGGGATCTTTTCTCGTATGTTGCTTAAAGGAACCAAATCTAAAGTGTCAGTACAAAGGCTGTAGGAGAAAGCTACATGAGGAACGTTGACACTTGCATAAGAGTTCATTCTCTCGAGAGGGGGAATTGCCAGATGTCTCTCCCCTGCTCTGCTTTGCCTCACATGGAAACAGGATGGTTGTGGCCCGTCCTCATGGCTAAAGGAGTAGCTGCTTGATTCATGGCTTAGTTGGGGCTATTCGATTATGCTCCCAAAGGCATTTGATAATCTGTTTAACCGAGCACAGTCATTTGTCTTGTTTGCTGACTACTTAGCAGATGGATTTGTGATTTTGGTAATTACCGTATGAACATTAATAAGACATGATATCTTTTATTAATTAGTACTACATGAGGTTTGTTTTTCAAAATAGCAAAAACTAGATGACTTACAAATATTAATGAGTCACAAGTATTCATTTGGCAAGATTAGCATTTAGAGGTTGTTCATTATAGAATGGTTTTCCTCTCTTGAATTTTTTATTCAAGAACAAAGACCAGAGCCATTGCACTGTACTCTGCATCCTAGAAAAGGCTAATTTGATCTGCTCAGCTAGAAACTGTTTAATTTAAAAAAGTGCTCGTTTACACATTTTCCTTTTTAATTCTCTCTAAAGAGGTTTTTGGTGTTCAGAATATAAACCATTTTCAGAGAATCTAAGTTATGCCTGAAGAGTAATTTTCTAATAGAATTAAATGAGATTTGGACTTGTTTTTCAAAAGTAGGTGAGTATTGCTGATGTATTCACTCCCCCCCAACACACACACACATACACACACACATACATACACACTCTCACATGCTCACGTGCACAGCATTATCAGACACAATGGTGTGCCAGAGGGTGGGAGTAGATTGGTAGAAGTTTCATCCTGCAGTGCTCTCCCCTGTGGCCAGCCTCTTCCCTGAATATATACACATACACATACCAGCAAGCGATTGTGAAAAGCCACTCCCCACTGGGGCTGGCAGTCATGCAGTGATGTAGCGGAGGGCAGCATCTCTTCTGGGCTAAGAAATACCAGAAGGTATTTCTGAACAAAGCAGTCAGGTGGCGGGTTGTTCCTGCCTTTCCTGGAGAAGTCTTTGAAAGACTCGTAGGAAGGTACCATTTCCTCTCAAGATGCAGACGCCTGTGGTGCTTTGCACCACCCTCAATTCACGAGCTGTTGCTGACAGCTTCCACAAACTCTTCATGAGCACCCACCATGTGCCTCTCACTGCAGTGAGCCTGGCAGAGGCTTTCTAGGGGTAGGCTGCCTGTGCAATGAGGGGCTTACAGTCCATGCTGCTGATTATTACAAGAGCACACGTGAAGCCCACTAGCTTCTTCAGTAAACTTAAGTTAGTGAAGAGACTCAAAGGAAGAGCCGCTCATCTTTTTGTCCAACTACCTTTTTAGGAAATCAAATCAATCCTAATAATTACTATAACTTTCCTTAAGTGCCACACGTTATGCTGAGAATTTTACATGCATTTTCTTATTTACTCCTCACACACACACAAAGCTAGTATAATTATGTTTATAAACCCATTTTATAGATGAACAAATCCATGATGAAGATACCAAGGAGCTTCTCAGAGGTCACATAGGCGTGAAGTGGCAGAGCTGTGTCAGGACCAGTGCCTTATACAAACTGTTCTACCAACTTTGAAACTCAATGTTCAGTTCAATGGCTGTTTTTTCTTGCAACTAGCCACAAAATTGAAACCTCAGCTTTTTTTAATCTTTTGAGTTGCTCTTCTGATAGAATCTACGGATTAAACATTGGGGTTTTTACCTGACTACATAGTAAGAATCTGGAGATATTGTCTGGCTGTCCATGGAGATGTCTTTATAAATTGTGCCCAATTGGGGCAGGTAAATCTTTCAGCAACATCCCCTTAAAAGTGTGTATGAACATGATTGACTGCCATCCCCCAGAAGTGAGCAGCATTGTGGGAGAAGGTGTAGATGCTGCCACGTATCTCAGCTGGGTGGTCTGGTGCTCGGGCTCTGTCTCTGTTGCCTGGGCAACCTTTTTCAGAATGTGAGACACTCACTTTCTCTTCTTTCATGTCAATCTGTGAGAAGGACTAAAAGTTATAGGTTGCCTGTTAACCACCACTACCTAGTTGAGAGACAAAAGCAGCATTTGAAGAATGCACACCATCATACCCAGGGTGCACAAAGATTAAAAATTCATCTAGCCTCTCTCATGGAGCTCTGGGATCAGATGGAAGAAAGATCATCTCCTTGAATCCCAGCAGCTTTTTCTACTCCATTTCTTCTCTAAGAGATGTATTTTATAGTAATTGTCTTTATTTTTTTCTGTTAAATTTCTGAGGAAATTTTGAAAAGACAGTGCTACAGAATGATCATGGCATGGGCTTTTGAGAATCAGTCTTGGACTCAAGTCTTAGCTTTTCCAGTTGGCAACTGTGTATCTTTTGGTAAGTTATTTAACCTCTCTTGACCTGTTTCCTCATCTATGATGGAAATACTCGTATATAGATTATGCAGATACTAATTGATTTCCCTTCATGTATTCAAGGTGTACTCCTGTGGTAGGTGTTCAACTGGGTGGTAAGGAAACTACTGTGAGTAAGGAGATGTGGTTGGGGATTCCCTGGCAGTCCAGTGGTTAGGATTCTGTGCTTCCACTGCAGGGGACATGGGTTCCATACATGGTTGGGGAACTAAGATCCTGCAAGCCCTATAGTGCAGCCAAAAAAGAAAAAAGAAATTTAACCCTCACAAAGGTTAAATCTGCCAGGAAAGTACGTATGTAACTAGTCACTTCTTGTTTTATAACTCCAGACCTGTACCCCTAGTGACTCCATAACTAGGACTACAGGTATACAGTTATGAAATAAGAAATAGAATGAATCATGGAACAAACAATCCAACCTAGTTTAGTTGGAATGAGAGACAGTCTCCTCCAAGAAAAGACACTTAAAATGTGGGAGAAAATTGGAGTTAGCCAAGTGAAGAGTGAAAGAAATATGTTTGCAAGGAACATATTTAAAGAAAATGAAAGTATCTCAGTCATGTATGACTCTTTGTAACCCTATGGACTATACAGTCTGTGGAATTCTCTAGGCCAGAATACTAGAGTGGGTAGCCTTTCCCTTCTCCTGGGGATCCTCCCAACCCAGGGATTGAACCCAGTTTTCCTGCATTGCAGGTGGATTCTTTTCCAGCTGAGCCACCAGGGAAGCCCAAGAATACTGAAGTGGGTAGCTTATCCCTTCTCCAGTGGATTTAAAGTACTGGAGTGGGTAGCCTATCCCTTCTCCAGTGGATCTTCCCAGCTCAGAAATCGAACCAGGATCTCGTGCATGCAGGTGGATTCTTTACCAGTTGAGCTACCAGGGAAGCCCTATATTTAAAGGCACTTGGACAAAAGAGAACACTAAACACAGGAAGAACCAAAAGTATATAAGTGCCAATGAGACCAGACCATTCAAGTGAGTTACAGAGTGGTACAAGCTGATGTTGAGAGAGAGGCAAAAGTTGAAGGAGTCTTAGGGTCTCATAAATTATGGTAAGACATATGGACTTAATTTTAAGGTGATGGGAAGTTCTCCAGTGGTTTAAACGGAAGTGACATGTGGAGGAATTTTAAGGACTGAATAAAACAATATACCCAATATAGCACAGGGAGCTATATTCAATATCCTATGATAAACCATAATGGAAAAGATTATGTATATATATATATATATATACACACACATGCATATATTACTTAGAATCACTTTGCTGTATAACAGAAATTAACACATTGTAAATCGATAATACCTCAATAAAATAAATGTAAAATGTAATCTACCCAAAGGCTTAGACTAGTGCTGCTATGAAGCCACCTCTTAATAAATGGTCCTCATCACCACCTTCTTTGCCTTCTCCCTTCCTTGTACTATTATCAACTCCAGTTAAAAGGAAAGAATCCTGCCATGTACTACAGAAGGAGACTTAAAGTTGTCTGTTATGGACAAACATGTTAATTCTTAAGGGCAAGTAAAACCATTCTCAGCAACACCCAGAAGAGGTGGGAAGCCCAAAGGCAAAATTCTCTTCTTGTCTGCTCCTCTGCCTCACTCCCTCCTCAGTGAATTCATATGCTTCTTAACCAATGAAGTCATCATTCTTTTTGGCAGTTCTGTCATTTTCATATGGTTTCTTTGCTGCAGTCCAAATAGAAAAATGCAGGTGGACCAGATTATATTTTTCCAAGAAAAGGCAAGGGGCTGTGGGTGGGCAGGCAGGGGGTACATTCTCACGCATGAAGTATGAGCGAGCGCCTGTGGAAAGCTCAGGTCAGTTGCAAAACAACACGGATCCATACATACTTGAGATGAATAAGTGTTGTTTTAACTGAAGAGAGACGTCACATTGCTTGGCACTTTGCTGTTAAATGAAGACTTTGTGTCTTCAGAGAGCAGGTAGAATGACAGGACTTGGTGAAAGGTGAGGAAAGAAGAACTTAACAGCTCTAAGTTTGTTAGAATGTTTATTTTCCTTGTCCACTGGTCTTGCCACATCGAAGATATGAACGAAGATTGGGCTAAAGGATTGAGATGGTTGAAGCTGGCGGTCGCTGTGGTATTAGAATATGGATGGGGAAATAGGCGATAAATTAGTCATCTATTTCTAATCTTCCTGTTCATAAAAGAATGTGAAGGGACCCAGTGGAGTAGGTTCTGAAAGCAACTCTGCCATGAATTATGTGCCCTTGGGAATAATTTTGAGCCTCTTTATAAATAAGAATCCTTACCTGTAAAATGCATTTTTAATTGCATGCAGAATATCTGACCGATATCAGTGTGCAGGACAGTTTGTTTTGTTTGTCTTGTTTTGACTCTGAGGAATGTTGTACAAGGGATGACCCTGCTCTGAGGCACCTATGGGCACTGGTGAGAAAAACCACACAGGTTGTCTGGGAGAACACACAGCAAGGATCAAAGAGTGGCAACAGAAAACAGCAACGCCGTTACTGAGGCGAATGAAGGAGTCAGTTTAGCTGTGGAACTCGGGCTTATTGTCAGACGAGTCTGGCTGAGAATACTGACTCTGTCACGTACCATGCGCATTCATTCATTTATTCATGCTTTAGGTGCCATTCACATGCCTGATATTGGTCTGGGCTGTGTGGGTATAACAGCAACCAGAACAGAGAAAGAACACAGGGAAGCAACTTGCTTTATTTCTCTGTCATTCTCTGCCAAATGTAATCATCTGATTAGCCACATATATGATGAGACCAGAGAGAGAGAATGTTCTCTGAGCAGCCAAAAAAAGGTAACATCTGGTTAGAGTTTCCTTTTTCATTCTTCTGGGTTGGAAAGAATTTAACTCAAACACCTTTTAAAAATATTAACCCTTTGCATCTTTTGGTTGTGGATATTGTGGTGTTTATAACAGATATTTGAGTGCCAACTATGGGCCAGATGTTATAGGAAACAGTTCAAAGTGAATAAACTTGTTTCAGTGGAAAACATAACTGACCCTAAAGTGAAAGTCCTGTGTCTGCAAGTCCAGCTTTAAAAGCAGATTCCCTGATAGCTCAGTTGGTAAAGGATCCATGTGCAAAGCAGGAGACCCCAGTTCAATTCCTGAGTTTGGAAGATCCACTTGAGAAGTGATAGGCTACCCACTCCAGTATTCTTGGGCTTCCCTGGTGGTTCAGCTGGAAAAGAATGTGCCTGCAATGCGGAAGACCTGGGTTTGATCCCCGGGTTGGGAAGATCCCCTGGAGAAGGAAAAGGCTGCCCACTCCAGTATTCTGGCCTGGAAAATTCCACCGACTGTATAGTCCATGGGGTTGCAAAGAGTTGAACATGACTGAGTGACTTTCACTTTCCTTTCACTTCCCCACCACCCCTCAAAGGGCGAGAGATGTTCAAGGAAGGGAGGTGTTTGTTTTCTTAGAAGAGTTTCATTGCAAAAAGGAATGAAAAAAGAGAGAGCAGTATGAAATGAAATGAGAGGAATGAAAAAAGAGTGTTACAGTTACTGGAGGTTTCCTTTGTTTTTGTTAATAGTTTGAAAATATTGACAAGGAGAAGGCAGCACTGTAATTAGGACAGAGGGGAGGAAGTCAGCAGCAGTGGGGTTTTCTATGGTGGCCCAGTGTGGCTTTATATGCAGACCAGACACAATGGTATACTATCAGGGAACAAAGGGCAGTTCATCAAGGAGCAGTCATTAAGGCAGTGCAGTGATTGAAGCAGATTCCTCCTCTAAGTGTGCACCTCATTGTAACAGCTTAGCTCAGGATAAAGGAACAACATATTTCAGGACCTTAATGTCTAGGGTCCCAAAATTTCACATAGTGGGAATTATTATGAAGAAATAGTAATAGGGGAAGGGGTAGGAACAGTGCATGTGTGTGTGTTTATGTGTGTGTGTGTGTGGGGGGGATACCTTCTTTTCACTGATGGGGTGAAATAGGGAGGAGATGAAAGAGAGGTAGGCATGCAAAGGGCTGTGGGAAGAACATCATCAATAGAATACCAGGGTCAGCAGTTCGGATTTTATTCTCAGCACAAGGGGAAGACGTTGGAGGATTTTTAAGTAGAATGGCATGGTCTGATTCATATTTTTGTAAATGTGTTTCTCTAGCTTCTTGACAAGTGAGCCAGAGGCAAAAGTGGGAACAAGAAGACTAGTGAAAAGGCAGTTGTTTTCTCATGGAGGCGATGGTGATGGTGGCTTGGGCCAGAGTGGTGGCAGTGAATATCGATAAGGACATACTTGAGAGCTCTGTATAAAGTAGAACCACAGGACTTGCTGATAAATTAGTTATGGAGGAAAGGAAAAGAGGGAAGAGAAATTGACATGTTGGATTCTAGCTCTGGAATGCGTCCATGTTAACTGGGACATCCAGGTGAAGATGGCCTTCGTGGAACTCACTGCTGATTCTAATGCCTCGAGCAGTGGACTATTTAGAAAGATGCTTTTGAGCTAATGAGTGCCCTTTAAGTATTAGGTCCCAAATCCTACCACACAAGATGTTCCAGCTCCTACTGGGTCTCTTTGGAGTTGCTATTTGGCCTACCAGATCTGCTTTCAGCACCATCATGTAGCCAAAGAAAATGGCTTTGTTCATAAAACCCAATCTTACAATATTTACTCAACAAGACATGATCTTTATTCTTTGCCAGTGTCTTTATCCACTGGTGATTCATCTTTAACTTAGGGCCAACCTGGCCAGCAACATTTTTTGTTTTTCAACAGCATCTTACCCCATTTGGATGTCTGACCCCAATTTGTTCCCACATTTGAAGTGCTTCATTTAGTAGATTGTCACTTTGCCGACAAAGGTCCATATAGTCAAACCTATGGTTGGTTGCTCCAGTAGTCATGTCCGGATGTGAGAGTTGGATCATAAAGAAGACTGAGCACTGAAGAATTGATGCTTTTGAACTGTGGTGCTAGAGAAGACTCTTGGGAGTCCCTTGGACAGCAAGGAGATCAAACTAGTACATCCTAAAGGAGATCAGCCCTGAATATTCACTGGAAGGGCAGAAGCTGAAGCTCTAATCATTAGGCCACCTGATGCGAAATGCTGACTCATTAGAAAAGACATGGATGCTTGGAGAGTTTGAGGGCAAGAAGGAAACAACAGAGAATGAGATTGGATGGCATCATCGACTCAAGGGACATGAGTTTGAGCAAACTCTAGGACACTGAAGGACGGGGAAGCCTGGCATGCTGCAGTCCATGGGGTCGCAAAGAGTTGTACATGACTGAGTGACTGAAGAACAATAACATCCTGAGCTCAAATTTAGAGATAATTGTGAACACATCCTTAAGATGGAGATTGCCAGATATGGGAAATCGTGCCAGGAAAAGATACAAATCTTTAACTTTGGGATATGACCTTTATTCAGGTGGTAATGAGATACCAGGATGCAGTCCAGTGGGGCAGCTGTATACGCTGCCACCACCCTCACCACTACTTCCCAAAAGTCCCTGTGGATGGTCTGCTCTGAGTCCAGATTACACGAGCCTGATGAATACAAACCATGTGGCTCCTTTAGCATTTCACCTTGCTCATGACTGAAGGCCCTCTTTAGAGGAAAGAGAAAATATACTGCAATTGATCTTTAAAAGTATTACAACATTCCAAGTGTCAATATTGGTTTGAAATGATTGCATCATTTTCTGAAATTATGATTTGTGTGAGGCATGTCATGAATTATAATTAATGTACATGTGCATTGAAGTCCACTTGCAAAGAAAACCTCTTTTCTCTCTCAAGCATTGGAAATTAAATATTTATACTTGTGATTTCATATATACATAGTTAATATTGCCTCTCAAAGCCACCTGCTCTGCATCATATGTCATTTTCTCTGCTGATTATTCATAACCCATATATTTGGAGTTGGGTGAGCCCAACTGAAAATCTTACCAGAGATCATATATACATATATATATATATATATACACACACACACACACACACATACACAGAGAGAGTGGAAAGCTCTAGTTAGATCCATTTCAGTAAAACATAGGAAATAAATGGGTTGTCAGTAGTCTCACTGCTTTAAAGGATATCTTCTTACAGTCGAATTCATTAAAGGATTTAAGAGTTTACTTTTCAGTCCTTGAGTTTGAATTACTGAGAGCTGGTGGTGGTTGTTCAGTCACTAAGTCCTATCTGACTCTTTGTGAACCCTTGGACTGCAACACACCAGGCTTCCCTGTCCTTCACTGTCTCCCAGAGTTTGCTCAATTTCTGCCCATTGAGTCAGTGATGCCATCCGACTATTTCATCCTCTTATCACCCCATTCTCCTCCTGCCCTCAATCTTTCCCACCATCAGGGTCCTTTCCAGTGAGTTGTTTATTCACATCCAATGGCTGAAGTATTGAACCTTCAGCTTCAGCATCAGATCTTCCAATGAATATCCAGGGTTGATTTCCTTTCGGATTGACTGGTTTAATCTCCTTGCTGTCCAAGGGACTCTCAAGAGTCTTCTCCAGCCACCATAATTCAAAAGCATCAGTTCTTTGGTGCTCAGCCTTCTCTGTGGTACAACTCTGACATCTGTACTCCTAGGAAAACCATATCTTTGACCATATGGACCTTTGCTGGCAAAGTGATGTTTCTGCTTTTTTTTTAAATTTATTTTTAATTGAAGGATAATTGCTTTACAGAATTTTGTTGTTTTTTGTCAAACCTCACCATGCATCAGCCATCGGTATAAATATATCCCCTCCCTCTAGAACCTCCCTCCCATCTCCCTCTAGAACCTCCCTCCCATCTCCCTCCCCATCCCACCCCTCTAGGTTGATAAACAGCCACTGTTTGAGTTTCCTGAGACATACAGCAAATTCCTGTTGGCTATCTATTTTACATATGGTAATGTAAATTTTCATGTTACTTTCTCCATACAGTTCACCCTCTCCTCCCCTCTCCCCATGTTCGTAAGTCTGTTCTCCATGTCTGTTTTTCCATCGCTGTCCTGAAAATAAATTCTTTGGTACCATCTTTCTAGATTCCACATATATGCGTTAGTATACAATATTTCTCTTTCCTTTACTGACTTACTTCACTCTGTATGATAGGTTCTAGGCTCATCTACCTCATTAGAACTGATTCAAATGTGTTCCTTTTTATGGCTGAGTAATATTCCATTGTGTATATGTACCACAGCTTCTTTATCCATTCATCTGTTAATGGACAGCTGTTTTGCTTCCATGTTCTAGCTATTGTAAACAGTACTGCAGTGTACATTGGGGTACATTTGTCTTTTTCGGTTTTGCTTGCCTCAGGGTATATGCCTCATAGTGGGATTGCTGGATCACATGGCAGTTTTTTCCCTAGTTTTTAAAGGAATCTCTATATCATCTTCCATAGTGGCTGTACCAGTTTTCCTTCCCACCAAGTGCAAGAGGGTTCCCTTTTCCTCCATACCCTCTCTAGCATTTATTGTTTGTAGACTTTTTGATGATGGCCATTCTGACTGGTCTGAGGTGATATCTCATTGTAGTTTTGATTTACATTTCTCTAATAATGAATGGTATTGAGCATCTTTTCATGTGTTAGCTATCTGTATGTTTTCTTTGGAGAAATGTCTGTTTAGGTCTTTTCTCCACTTTTTGATTGGGTTGTTTTCCTGGTATTAAGTTGTACGTTTCTGCTTTTTAATATGCTGTCTAGGTTTGTCATAGCTTTCCTTCCAAGGAGGAAGCATCTTTGAATTTCATGGCTGTAGTCCCTGTTGGTAGTGATTTTGGGGCCCAAGAAAATAAAATCTGTCACTGTTTCCACTTTTCCCCCTTCTATTTGCCATGAAGTACTGAGTGGTATTTGAAATATATCTATTGTATTTACTGGAGAGTATGAACAGGTTCCTCAATTCTCCTTGTTTCAATATAGTTCCATCTTTTCAAATAGAGATAATCATATAATTCATGGACCATGCCCTGTGGGGTCTTTGGATAAAGGTAAATTAGAGATTTGAAAGGCTGAAGGAATTGTTTTAAGGTAACAAATTTAGAAAAATTCTTGAAATTCAGAAAATAGAGAGGTCTTGGATGAGAAAGAGTATGTCTCCTTGGAAACACATACTGGCCACTATTTCTTTCCATTCTAACTAAGCTAAGAACTTCCTTGAATGCTTCTGCCATGGATGTAGGGGCTGGCTGGAAATGTTGGGCTAAAGTGACCAGTCACTCAAATCAGAGACAATAAGCCCTAGGGATTTCCCCTCTCTTTCTCAAACACAGTATGTTCTTTTATTTTGCTTATTTACTGTGCTGGGTCTTCATTGCTGTGCACCTGCTTTCTCTAGTTGTGGCAAGCCAGGGCTACTCTCTAGTTGTGGTGCATGGACTTCTCATGGCAGTGGCTTCTCTTGTTGCTGAGTACAGGCTCTCGGGCACCTGGTCCTCAGTATTTGGTGGCCTGTGGGCTCGGCTGCCCCACTGCATGTGGGATCTTCCCAGACCAGGAATTGAACCCATGTGCCCTGCATTGGGCAGGTTCTCATTCACTGTACCATCAGGGAAGTCCAAATGCTATGTATTCTTGGTGAAGAATGGCTTTTCCAAAACACCAGTCCTTCTGCCTTCTCTATCCTCCTGAGTAATAACAAGAACAAGCATTTAGGTAGCATTGTTTTTGTTTTAAGTACTTGGCTCTCTCTGTGTACTGAAATCACAGTAAATAGACACTTCCAATCAAATATAAACTTAGTCTTGCTTCTAATTCTAAACGTCTTACCCTCAGAGCAGACAGTCGCCTCAGGACCACTGCATTTCAATAACAGCCTGCTATGAAACACTAGGCAATTGTCTACTGAGATTCTGGGCACAGGGCAGTTTTAGCTACATTCCCTGCATGGTGCTTGCAAGTTTCTTGGATGTAGATAGGATTTAAACATACCAGTATATAATCTCCCAAAGAGCACAGGATCTGTCTTTTTTCCTATTATATTTCCATATCAAGGTAGTACTTGGAGGTTTGTTAGGAATGAATAAATAAATGAATGAATGAATACAAGTTAATAGGTGAAAGAACAAAAGAGATTGTAAACTGTGCCACCTCTTTGTGAATGTGCAGAATGTCTCAGCAACCTTTGTCTGTCCTGAAAATATTGGTTTTCTTCTCTCTGGTATATAACTCCTACTTATTCTTCAGGTGTTAGCTCAAAAAGTCACCTTCTTCAGGAATTGGCCATTGATTCCTCAAATGAGAAGATCCCTCTCCTTAGGCTACCTTGTACCTCTCTTACAAAATTTAATACATGTTGTTTTAAATCCGAGGGCTTCCCAGGTGGCTCAGTGGTAAAGAACCTGCCTGCCAATGTAGAAGACACATGTTTGATCCCTGGATTGGGAAGCTCCCTGGAGGAGGAAATGGCAACCCACACCAGTATTCTTGCCTGGAGAATGCCATGGACAACGTGTCCTGGTGGGCTACAGTCCAGGGGGTCCCAAAGCCGGGCACGACTGAGCATGTACCCGTGTCTTAAACCTGAGCGCTGTGCCTGATTTGTCTCCCCCTCTTTGGAGAGAACCTAAGTGCAGAGAGGGTACCTTTATTCACTGTGTTAACCCAACCAAGCTTGACGTGCTACCCATTCTCAACAAGCACTTACGAACTAAGAAATATACAAAGAAGGTGGCTGCATGTAGAAGAAAATAGGATGGAGGTGTGGCCATGTATAAGGAAAAGTAAGTAGTAAGAAGTGTTGATACAAAAGGCGGTGGTCTCCCATGTGAGGTAGTGCCTGCCCTCTGCCTGGCTTAGGATAGCCCTGTCAAAGATGGAGCAGTGGCAGTATGATGTTTTTGTTTTTGCTTTTTAAGGTTAATCTCTTTATTTTTTTATTGGATTATAATTGCTTTACAATGTTGTGTTCGTTTCTGCTGTACAATGAAGTGAGTCAGTTATATGTATACATACATCACCTGCCTCTTGGACCTCCTTCCAATCCCCCTCCTGTTCTCACCCCTCTAGATCATCACAGAGCATCGAGTTGAGCTGTACAGCTTCCCACGAGCTATCTGTTTTATACATGGTAGTGTATATATGTCAGTCCTAATCTCCCAATTCGTCTCACCCTCCGTTTCCTCCCTGTGTCTGCATGTTCATTCTCTGTGTCTGCATCTCTATTCCTGCCCTGTAAACAGGTTCATCTGCATCTCAGTGTTCATTGCAGCACATTTGCAATAGCCAGGACATGGAAACAACATAAATAGCCAACAGCAGATAAATTGATAAGAAGATGTGGTATGTATATGTAGTGCAATATTATGTAGACATAAAAAGGAATGAAATTGAGTCAGTTGAAGAGATGGGGATGGACCTAGAGTCTTTTTCATACAGAGTGAAGTAAATCAGAAAAAGAAAAACAAATATTAACACATATATGGGAATCTAGAAAAATGCTACAAATGAACCTATTTCCAAGGCAAGAAGAGAGATGCAATATTATTTTTATATCATTCATTAAGCAGTTACTTATGATATACTCAGTGATTATGTTACTGTGATGAGGATAAATTGTTGAGCAAGGCATAAAGATCACTGCCTTCTTGCAGTTTAGCATCTAGTGGAAGAGAGAGACAGTAATAAACCTTGAAGAGTAGAATGGGGTAAGAGGTGGGAAGGAAGTTCAAGAGGGAGGGGACATATGTATACCTATGGCTGATTCATGCCGATATATGGCAGAAACAAATACAATATTGTAAAGCAATAATCCATAAATTAAAATGTTAGAGATTATCCCCATCCTGAGATAACTTTGGTATTAAAATACCTTTAATTTTTTTAAGTAATCAAATAAAACAAATAAATACCAACTATGATTTATTTTAAAGGTGAAAGAAGTATCTGACAGAGCTGATCTAGACCCTAAGGAAACAATGACTGAAGTGTGATATGAAGGATGAAACAGAGTTAACTGTGTGAAAGGGGGATGGAAAAGCATTTTTGACAGGGAACAGCCTATGCCAAGGTCCTATGGTAGGCAGAGGGATATTAAGCATGATACATTCAAGAGCCCAAAGGAAGACCCATGTGTTTAGACAGCAGAGATTTTCAGAGTATTAGAAAATACTTTTAGAAAGAAATATAGGGACCAGACCATACTTTGCTGTGGGGACATGTTAATGATTTTATACTTTTTAAAAGACCATAAGAAACCATTGAAAGGGAAGAGGTAACATAATCAGATTGCATGATACAACATAATTGTTTTAATCAGCTTGTGTTGCCATAATAAAATACAATAGGCTAGGTGAGTTAAACTGTTATTTCTCACAGTTCTGGAGGCTAAAAGTCTAAGACCAGGATGCTGGCATGATGGGTTCTGGTGCGAGCGCTCTTTCTGGCTTGCAGACAGCCACCGTCTCACTGTATCCTCGCATGGTGGGGCAGAGAGCGCCAATCTCTCCCTCCTCTTTTGGCACTAATCCCATCTTGGGAGCCCTACTCTCATGAACTCACTTACCTCTAAAGGCCCCATCTCTAAATACCACCACATTGGGAGTTGGGGTTTCAATGTATATGAATTGGGAAGGAGCACATACGACATTTAATTAATAACAGCATATTATTAATAGTAACATCATTGAACATTTACTGAGTGCTTGCTGTGTGCCAAGCAGTATGCTAAGGGCTTTATGTGAATTATTTCATTTCATCCTCTTAGCACAGGGGTCCCTGCCTCCAGGATCTAATGCCTGATGGTATGAGATGGAGCCGATATAATAATAATAGAAATAAAGTGCATAATAAATGTAATGTACCTGAATCATCCTGAAACTCTTCCTCCCAACCTGGTTCACAGAAAAATTATCTTCCATGAAAGTGGTCCCTGGTGCCAAAAAGATTGGAGACTGCTGCTAGCAGATAAGGCACCTGATGTTTCAAGCTCAGGCTTAACACTGGAGTGAAGCAAGCTACAGGCCTACAGTGTAAAAGTTTAGAAGGAGGTATTTACTGACAGGGTTGTGCCACAGCTCTGACAGTAAATACCTCCTTCAATTTTGCACCCTGGGAGCCTCATTTGTCCCACCCTATCTAGAAACTAAGTTGAGTCAACCTGTTCCAGGTTATTTCGCTGTTTGTAAATGATCAAACTAGGTTTTGAACCTAGGGCTAGAGAGTTCCTAAAATTCTTTTCTATCTCTAAAATTTTGTGGGTTTTTCCCCCAGTTTTATTCAGATATAATTGACATACATCACTGTATAAGTTTAAGGGGTATAGCATGATGGTTTGACTTACATGTGTTGGGATATCATTACCACAATAGGTGCTGTTAACAATCATCTTCTCATACAAATACAATTAAAAGACGAAAACCAAACATTTAATTAAAAAAAGGAATTTCCAAACGAGCACTCAGCTGCCTTCCTCATTGCTGAGTTCCCATAAAAATGAAATTATTTGTGATGAAAGATTAAATTTCATATTAGACTTCAAATTGTAAATAGCCACACTGAGCTGCAATGAAGTCAGAGGAAGAAAAGTGATAAAATAGAAGATTCAGCCCATGAAATGGACTATCTCAACATTATATGAGAGATGAGAAAGAATGAGTCAAATATTTAAAAGGTAAACAGGTTTTTCCCATTAATTTTAAGCCAACAGGCTGAAAATTAAATCTTCTTTCTGCAATTAGATAAATGGATGTCAATCAGATAGGACACTGCTAAAGAAATTAGCCATGAGGTAGTCCTTAATCTGTTTTCTGTGTGTGGGGGGGAGGTGGTGGTAGAAATGTAATCTGTTATCAGCACAGGTAAGATTGAATTATTAATAATATTGTGCAAGGCCACCTAGAAACCAGAGCTTGGGGACTCTTAAATCTATTCTAATTGAAACAGAGAATCAGCAGACTGGAAAAGACCCTGACTCTTCTCAAGATATGTCACAGTATGTGACACGGAGGACGCATGGGGCTTGCCACAGAGTGGCAGCTGCAGGCTGACCTTTTGGCAAATTTAATCTGCAAATGGGTCCCTGGTTAAGAGAGTTAATGCCTCCTATTATTAAGGAGCCTTCCTTTTATATTTTGGAAAGCCTGGTTAAACTATTTCATGTCAAGGTATTATGCAGATGGTCTAACTAACAGGAAGATAATGGATGCAAATAAATCAAATTTTAAAATGAAAGGTTTTGCTGACCTCTTAAGAGGATAATAATACATGCATAATTGTGAGGAAAATGCTCGCTCACAGATCATCAGGATAAGAAAAGGGTCACATTGTCCTTCCTTGAAGTAGATTGTGGTTAGAATGGAAATCCAGGAACACCCAGAAACTAATGAACTAAATTCAAGAAGTGCTCAAGCTAATACTGGCACTCCCTCTTTCCTGTGGCTCTAATAGAGGAAGGGAATCATTGTCTAGGAGAATGGATGGACGGGGTCCCTATGGGACCTTGAGTAAGTCACTTAATCTCTCAGTGTAAATTTCTACTGTGGGAATAGTTGGTGGTTAGAAACAGCTGGAGTCACTGACCCCGCTTCTTTCTGTGATATCCCGCTGCCCTCTCTTAGCCCCAAGGGGACTCTTCTCCCACTTATATCAATACTTCATCTGCTTTTTCTTTGGTGACTATCTCCAGGGGCTGATGTCAAGGTCCTAAACTAAACCTAGGAAGTTAGGAGCATGCGTTTTACATCAAAGGGAACCTGACATTGAATCCCAGATCTAGCATTTACTTGTTGTGTGTCCCTGAACAAATTCCTCCATCCCCTAGGTTATCAGCCTCTTCTCTAGAATGTAGGAACGATGATATGAACCTTACAGAGCAGAGTCCTCTAAACTCTCTCAGTCCACAGAGCTCTGATTGTGTCTCAGTGATGCCAAAAGAAATACCAACAATTCCTTTATTAAGTAATTAGGTTAGAATAACTTAATACATATTTATGTACAAACAATTCAGTAGGATTTTAAAAAATAGATGTATATATGAATGAAGATTTTTTTATTTAACTTTCCAGTAATCACAGGTTCTTGCTAATGGGATGTGTGCATCTGTTAACCACAGGACAGTTTCTTGAGCCTTGGAATCACATTTGCCCTTACACGTTCATTTTCCCACCATACTTGAATTTAATCACAGCAGCTGCTAAAAACCAAGCTTTGCAAAGATGTGAAGGTAGCAAAGGTAGCACAATTTAATTTTGAGGCTGTGATCTCCCTCAAGCTAGCAATTTTCCTGGTGTCTGACATGTGTTTCTCTCTCAAATCTGCCACGGCACCCCTGAGAATTTGCTGTGATGCCCTGAGGTACCTGTGTCACTTTGGGAACCGTGATTTTAGGAACTGTATTGATTGATTTTTGGATGAGAAATGTGGGGGTGGTATATCAAGAACTTGACTTTGAACTTGTTTATGAAATAGTACCTGCTGAGCTGCTTTGCATATTTCCGAGGTCATTATTTTTAAGGAAGGGGTAACATGGTTTTCCTCCCAGGGAATGCAGTGCTGCCAAACACTGATCAGCCAGTTTGAATGCCTAACCAAACGCTACCTACTGTGGGAGTGAAATATGCTCCCAGGAACCTCACAATTAGGTTGGAAAGGTAGGGTAAACACATATGAAACAACAGGAAACAATTCACCAGTTCTAAGTAATAAAGTAGTACAGGATTTCAAAGGCATAAATGATGAAAGTGACTTGGGAGAAGGGAGGAACTGAGGGGGTCTTGACAAACAAGCATTTATTTCGGCCAGGGAGGAGGGGCCCTCCCAAAGAAGGGAGCTGGGCAGTCCTGGGGCGAATGTTTACCACTCTGCCCTGTAAATATCTGAGAGGATGTTTACACCCACCTTGCCCTCGGCACCTTCTCCAGTGTCATGAGGACCCCACAGCACGTGGATGCTCTTGTCGATTTGGCTCCTCTGTGACGACATGATCTCCACAAGCATTCTTATCTGCTACGTGAAAATTTCTGTGATGAGAATGTAAGCCAACCTTTGGCAACGCTAATACAGGAAATGCTCATTTTGACCCAGGTCCAGGAGAAAGCCCTACTTGAGCTGGGTCTTCAGGAAAGGGCGTGAAGATGGCTTGCTGTATGTGCCACCACAGTTCACCAACTCACTGGTACCCCCAAATGCAGATTTATTTCTTGATTTTACTTTCTACTTCAGCGAATGGCAGATGTTGTTTTGCCAGTGTATAATCCAATGACTTTCAGATTTGTGCTGATAATTTAGGATGTGAACATTCAAATTCACACACACCCTGCCCTCCTTCACCTTCCCCCTTCCCTATCAGAAAAGCATCCCTCTTCCATCCTCTGTCTCAGGGAATCAGCTGAGAAATATCTCACATTTCTGATCTTCTGTGCCGGCCTTTATCTCTGTAACATCCACTTCCAGAATAGAACTCATCTTGCTCTAGGTCCAGGGGTAACTTAACTTCTCCCCCATCAGGTCTAATACATCTTGTCACCATGATTTTGCCTTTTCTACAATGTCATACTAGTGGAATCAATAGAGCATGTAACATTTTGTTTCCGACTTCCTTCACTTAACTCCACTGATTTTGAGACATCATCTATGTGGCATCTATCAGTAGTGAGGTCCTTTTAACTGATGCAAATGACAGCAGTATTCACCATTTGGTGGACATTTGGGTTGTTCCAGTTTGGGGCTTTGTATTTTTTTTTTTAAATTTTCTTTACTTTATTGTGTAGGTTTTGCCATACATTGACATGAAACCGCCATGGGTTTACATATGCTCCCCCTCCAAAAACCCCCTCCCCCGATTCCCTCTCCCTGGGTCATCTTGGTGCATCAGCCCCGAGCATCAGCCCTGGGCTGGCAATTGATTTCACATATGATAATTAACATGTTTCAATGCCATTCTCCCATATCATCCCACCCTTGCCCTCTTCCACAGAGTCCACAAGTCTGTTCTATACGTCTGCGTTTCTTTTGCTGTCTCGCATGCAGGGTTCTCGTTACCATCTTTCTAAATTCCATATATATGTGTTAGTATACTGTATTGTTGTTTTTCCTTCTGGCTTACTTCACTCTGGATAATAGGCTCCAGTTCCGTCCACCTGAGTAGAATTGATTCAAATGAATTTTTTTTTAATGCTGAGTAATATTCCATTGTGTATATGTACCACAGCTTTCTTATCCATTCGTCAGTTGATGGGCATCTAGGTTGCTTCCATGTCCTGGCTATTGTAAACAATGCAGCGATGAACATTGGGGTACACGTGGCTCTTTCAATTCTGGTTTCCTCGGTGTGTATGCCCAGCAGTGGGGTTGCTGGGTCATATGGCAGGTCTATTTGCAGCTTTTTAAGGAACCTCCACACTGTTCTCCATAGTGGCTGTACTAGTTTGCATTCCCACCAACAGTGTAAGAGGGTTCCCTTTTCTCCACATCCTCTCCAGCATTTATTGCTTGTAGACTTTTGGATGGCAGCCATTCTGACTGGTGTAAAGTGGTACCTCATTGTGGTTTTGATTTGCATTTCTCTGATAATGAGTGATGTTGAGCATCTTTTAATGTGTTTGTTAGCCATTTTTATATCTTCTTTGGAGAAATGTCTGTTAAGTTCTTTGGCCCACTTTTTGATTGGGTCGTTTATTTTTCTAGAATGGAGCTGCAGGAGTTGCTTGTATATTTTTGAGATTAATTGTATTTTAATATTCATAACAATTTTAAGGTGTTATGAACTTTAAGATACAAATATCTGTGTGTATGAACTATGTTTCTACTTCTCCCAAATGAATATATAGGAGTATATGGAGTGGTGTGCGTTTAACTTTACAGGAGCCTAAGTATTTTCTAAAGTAATAGCATTTTGCATTCTCACCAGCTAGTTACATATGAGAGTTTCAATTGCTCCACACATTTGCCAACACTTGATATGGTTAGTCTTAGCAACTCTAGTAGGTGAGCAGTGCTTTTATTGTGGTTTTAATTTGAATTTCTCCAATGGCTAGTAGTGTTGATTGTATTTTCTTGTGCTTACTTGCTTTTTGTATATTTTGTTTTATGAAGCATCTTCATCTACTTTGTCCCTATTTTTGTCAAGTTGTGTTTATGTTATTGAGCCATAGGATTTTTTTTTAGGTATGGTAGATACACATTCTTTACCCGTTATGTTTAGTTTATATTTTCTCACAGTCTTGCCATGGGAATGATTTTTTAATCTGTTCCCTGGTGTTAATGTTAATATTTGCTGCTGCTGGACATGGCCTTGCAGTGGCCCCTGGTTCATGGTCCACGTGTGCATTTTCATTCCTGACACCTGGGGTTCACCAGTGTGTTCATAATATTTCTACTTACCTCTCAGGGACCTATAGGAACTAGCAGTCTCTTTCACCCTATGCTGAGGTTGCAAGATTCTGAGCAGATGCAGTCAGCTGGTTGACATGAACACTTGTTACATCTGTCACTGGGCACCACATTGATTAGACCTGAGGTTTCTCCATCTCACAGCAGCTCACAGCCCCTCTGGGCCATAGTTTAGAACTTGAGACACAAGTTCCCACTGTTATCTGAGATTTCCCACAACACATCTGTACTTTCTATCACTCATCTGTCTGTCCTAGGACAGGGCTTAATGAGCCTTATCTAAGACTCTGGGGACATCCAAGTACTGGATTTGCCCTTCTCATCTTTCTGCTTCCTGCCTCTTGGTCAGACTTTGGTCGCCTTTACGCAATCAATTTGAATCCTTCCCTTTTTTTCTTCCTCATAGAATTAATGTCAAGTTTTCAGTCTTCTAGGCATTGCTGCTAGGTATTTAAAGCCAAGATTTTGATTTTCAAAAATCCTTTTTGTTCCCATCTCAGGCACTGGATTCTAAGGTTAATATCCCTGCTATAAGTTTTATAAAAATCCAATTAGAAACTAACAAAGAATATAACATTTTGGTCTTTCCAGTTTTGTCTTCTTTCTAAATTGTGTGTACAAAGAAGGCTACTTCTTCTGACCAAATGAAAAGTTTGAGAAAGACTGAGAGTTACCTCTTAATTCTACAAAATATTACCCTACTGCAGTTGGCTTTTGGGGCATCAGGAGGTGGAGGGAGAAGTCTCGAGAACAGTCTATGTATAGACAAGAATATCACTAATAATTCAGAGACAGGAAGCCAGAGAATATTTGGAAAATAACAATAAAAGTAATTGTTACTTTGATCATGATTTTGGCAGAATCTACCATTTAATGTGGGTGTACAGTTTGCCAACTCTGGCTCAAGCACTTTCTTATAAAGTTTATAGTTATTATCCCTAATTTCCTATTGAGACTGAGAATTATGATGCCACTTAACCTTTCCTGAGGTCAGAAAATATATCTTCAGGATTTTAAACTCCAGGTGAATCTGACTTTACAGCATATACTCTTAACCATTAGAACAGGGGTTCCCAGACTATTTGATGACTTCTTTACCACTTTAAAAATTATTGAGGATCCCAAAGAACTTTGATTTATGTATGGAATATCTGTTTATATTTACTTTAGTGTGTTCTTCTCTCAGTCATGTCTGAATGTGACTCCGTGAACTGTACCCTGCCAGGCTCTTCTACACATGGATGTCACCAGATGGTCATTACCGAAATCAAATGGATTATATTCTTTGCAGCCAAAGATGGAAGCTCTATTCAGTTAGCAAAAACAAGACTGGGAGCTGACCGTGGCTCAGATCATGAACTTTTTACTGCCAAATTCAGACTTAAATTAAAGAAAGTAAAGAAAACCACCAGACTATTCAGGTATGACCTAAATCAAATCCCTTATGATTACACAATGGAAGTGACACATAGATTCAAGGGATTAGATCTGATAGACAGAGTGCTTGAAGAACTATGGACAGAGGTTCGTGACATTGTACAGAAAGCAGTGATCAAGACCATCCCCCAAAAGAAGAAATACAAAAAGGCAAAATGGTTGTCTGAGGAGGCCTTACAAATAGCTGTGAAGAGAAGAGAAGCAAAAAGCAAAGGAGAAAAGGAAAGATGTACCCACTTGAATGCAGAGTTCCAAAGAATAGCATGTAGAGATAGGAAAGCCTTCCTCAGTGATCAATAAAAGAAATAGAGGAAAACAATAGAATGGGAAAGACTAGAGATCTCTTCAAGAAAATTAGCAATACCAAGAGAACATTTCATGGAATGATGGGCATAATAAAGAACAGAAATGGCATGGACCTAACAGAAGCAGAAGATAGTAAAAAGAGGTGGCAAGAGTACACAGAAGATATATACAAAAAAAAAAAAAAAAAGATCTTCATGACCCAGATAACCACAATGGTGTGGTGACTCACCTAGAGCCAGACATTCTGGAATGTGAAGTCAAGTGGGCCTTAGGAAGCATCACTATGAACAAAGCAGGTAGAGGTGATGGAATTTCAGTTGAGCTATTTCAAATCCTAAAAGATGTGTGAAAGTGCTACACCCAGTATGCTAGTAAATTTGGAAAACTCAGCAAGGGCCACAGGACTGAAAAAGGTCAGTTTTCATTCCAATCCCAAAGAAAGGCAATGCCAAAGAATGCTCAAACTACTGCACAATTGCACTCATCTCACATGTTAGCAAAGTAATGGTCAAAATTCTCCAAGCCAGGGTTCAACAGTATGTGAACCATGAACTTCCAGATGTTCAAGCTGGTTTTAGAAAAGGTAGAGGAACCAGAGATCAAATTGTCAACATCCATTGCATCATCGAAAAAGCAAGAGAGTTCTAGAAAAACATCTATTTCTGCTTTATTGACTATACTAAAGCCTTTGACTGTGTGGATCCCAACAAATTGTGGGAAATTCTTCAGGAAGTGGGAATGCCAGACCACCTGACCTGCCTCCTGAGAAATCTGTATGCAGGTCAAGAAGCAACAGTTAGTACTGGACATGGAACAACAAACTGGTTGCAAGTTGGGAAAGGATTACATCAAGGCTGTATATTGTCACCCTGTTTATTTAACTTATATACAGAGTATATCATGCAAAATGCCAGGCTGGATAAGGCACAAGCTGGAATCAGGATTACCAGAAGAAATATTGATAAGCTCAGATATGCAGATGACACCCTTATGGCAAAAAGAAAAGAGGAATTAAAGAGCCTCTTGATGAAAAGTGAAAGAGAGTGAAAAAGTTGGCTTAACTCAACATTCAGAAAACTAAGATCAGGGCATCCAGTCCCATCACTTCATAGCAAATAGATGGAGAAACAATGGAAATAGTAACTGACTTTATTTTGGGGGGCTCCAAAATCACTGCACATGGTGATTGCAGCCATGAAATTAAAAGACGCTTGCTCCTTGGAAGAAAAGTTATGACCAACCTAGACAGCATATTAAAAGGCAGAGACATTACTTTGTCAACAAAGGTCCATCTAGTCAAAGCTATGGTTTTTCCAGTAGTCGTGTGAATGTGAGAGTTGGACCATAAGGAAAGCTGAGCGGCAAAGAATTGATGCTTTTGAACTGTGGTGTTGGAGAAGACTCTTGAGAATCCCTTGGACTGCAAGGAGATCCAACTAGTCCATCCTAAAGGAGATCAGTCCTGAATATTCATTGGAAGAACTGATGCTGAAGCTGAAACTCCAATGCTTTGGCCACCTGATGTGAAGACCTGACTCATTTGAAAAGACTCCGATGTTGGGAAAGATTGAAGGTCGGAGGAGAAGGGGACAACAGAGGATGAGATGGTTGGACGACATTACTGACTTGATGGACATGAGTTTTGATAAGCTCCAAGAGTTGATGATGGACAGAGAAGACTGGCGTGCTGCATTCCATGGGGTTGCAAAAATTTGGACACAACTGAGCTACTGATGAACTGAACTGAAGGCTCCTCTATCTACGTAATTCTACAGGGAAGAACCCTGGAGTGGGTTGCCATGCCTTTCTCTAGAGGATTGTCCCAAGCCAGGGACTGAACCCAGGTCTTCTGCACTGCAGGTGGGGTCTTTACCATTTGAGCTACTTGGGATTAGAAGTTAAAACATAGACTTTATAAATAGTCATTAATTTTTTAAAATAATCTATTATATGTTAACATCAATAAGTTTTTGTGAAAAACGACTATTTTCATGAAAATTAGTAAGAGTAGCATTGCTTTATATTTTTTGTAACTCTTTAATGTCTGTCTGGCTCAGTAGAAGACAGCTAGATTCTCATATTTGCTTCTGTGTTTTCTGTTGTGAATTCACCCATCCCATAGCCTCTGGAAATCCCCACTGTATACTCATGAGAGAATGAGAGTCAAAAGGCAAAAAACACCTAACTATTATGAAAGTAGTTTTGTTCTGTGTATCCCCTCAAGGGTCTTCGGAGATGCCTAGAGGTGCTCAGAACACAGCTTGAGAATTACTACATTAGGATCATTACAAAATATTGATTCCATTGTAGCAAACGTTTATTATGTATAGAGAAGAAGTGGACTGGCAACTGGGAAGTAGAGAGTTGAACCAGATCATGTGGATAGTGTTAAGGAATGTGATTGTCCTGAAAGCATTTAGAAACCATAGATGGCTTTTAGTTAAGAGAGTTTCTTGTGGGTGAACTCAATCTGTCAGTAAAATGTGTATGATGGATCGGAAAGAGGATAGAGAAACGGCAACCAGTTAAGAACACTCTAAAGAAACAATGTACCATCGTATATCCAGAGCCAGACTTCTCAGAGTTTTGTGAAAAATAAATCTGTTGATTTACAGTGAAAGCATAGAACAAAGCCTACTCCATGGTAAGCACTGTCTGTGTTATAAGTTTCTGTTGTAGTTGTTGTTGTTGTGCTGTTGCTGTAAGTATTATTAAATCAGCAGTAATAAAAATCTTGATCAAGGCAAAATTGAAGAAACAGTTTGCAATAAAGTTCAAAAATTTAGCTGCTGATTGGTTTTGAGGGTGAGAAAATTGAAAATGTGAAAATAATGATATTTTGCCATTTGACTAGTATAGGGACCAAGGAAGTGTTTTGACAAAGAATTGATTCTCAGTAAATATTTGAAAGCATGTGAGGACTTGGGGAGAAGTGGGGAGAAGTAGAGCTTTTGAGGGCAAGGAAGGTGATTTCTGAGCCTTGTGATTTTGAGATGCCTGTGAAAAATGCATGAGGTCCTTAAAGTAGATAAAACCTGGGACCGTTTATCAATTCATGTCCCTTCTGTGCTTCAGTTTCTTCAGAGGTTTTCCATTACACCTTGGGTTTTATTCTAATTTCTTATAATAGTCTAATACATAATGATTCTGTTTTCCTTTCCAGTGTCATCTTGGGCCATCCTCGTTTTCCATTACTTTGGCCCAATATTGCAGTTTCTTGAACCCTCCAAGCTGGTTCCTCACTTCGGGATATTTGAACTGTGTTCCCTTTCTTGTAATGCTCCAGCCATCACACCAACCTTTCACATAGCTGGATCCTTTGAATTAACTAAATGTTAACCTCCTTGAGAGCCCTTGTCTGAGGATTCTCCCCAAGTCTCCCATTCCTTGCTTTCTTTTCTTTCCCTGAATCCTGTTCATTATTTTCATAGACTGAATGTTTCATGAGGACAGAGACTTTCTATTTCATTCATCATTGTTGACTTAGCACCTAGGGAAAGTCCTCAGATATAAGGCCTATCTGTTTCATGAATAAATAAATGGGATCCAGGAAACAGGCTGAAATCAAAAGAGAGCATTAAAATGTAGAGGTGTCTGTGCTTTGGTTTGAATTTATTTGTACTGATATATTAAGTTAGCACCAATAAGCTGGTGACATTGAATGGGAGCTGCTTGATCAGGTTTAACTTCAAAATTAGATGTGCCTCAGTTTATGAAATCTCTTTAATCATATTTACCCATGTTGCCAAGTGGCACACTGAGCTTTAAAAGTTGCCAAGGTAGACCAAGAACATAATGCTCCTTTACAAATGGCAAAAACCTTTCCCCTTACCCCAAGTCCCAGTAGTGGATGACACGACGCTGTAGCTCCTTCAGCTCGTAAGCTGCCTTTGTGTGTTCAGAGGCCCAGTGATTTGCTGCAAACGAAGAATGGCAGGTTGACTCAGGTACATTCTTTGACTCTGCCACTTATTCATTGGGTTGATCTATCAGTAATTCTCATCCTTGAATGGCGAAAACAAGTCTTCTCTAAGAGAAATGTTGATATTTCCAGGAAAGCATCTATCAAAAGAATAGCATAGCAAAATAAACGGTAGGTTCTCTAGCTATTTAGCCACTTCATTGAAAATACAGAATTTTTGCTTGAAAATCATTCTGTCTTGGAATTTCAAAGTTATTGTTTCACTGTTTTTTAGGGACCAGTGTTGCTGAAGAGTAAATTTCAGTGACAGTCTTAAAGTTACTGCCAAATAGATGGCCTGTGTTTTCTTCCAGGGGACTTAAAGAAACTTCTCTTTATCCTTGGTGTTCTGAAAATTCACAGTGATTGCATAGCTGTGGGTCTTTCTAAAACAATGTGGACACCTAGTTGTTCCTCTTGATCCTGAAGACATGGGTTCTTTGATTCTTCAGTGAAGATACACATTCTTCAAATATTTCCTTAATAATATCTTTCTTTTGGATTTCCTAATTATCTCCTTGTGGTACTTCTATTAGTTAGATGTTGAGCTTCATAGAATAATTTCCTAATTGTATTATCTCTTAATAATTTCTTTCTTTATATTTTTGTCCCTTTTTGCTTCAGCTTTATTGAGATATAATTGACAAATCAAAACTATAATATGCGATGTGATTTTTTAAACTGGAGGATAATTGCTTTATAATATTGTGCTAGTTTCTGCTGTACAATATGAATCAGCTATAAGTATGCATATACCCCCTCCCTCTTGAGACTCTCCCTTCTCTCTCACTTCTCCCATCTGATCCCTCTAGGTCATCACAGACAGCTGAGCTCCCTCTGCTATACAGCAGCTTCCCACTAGTTATTGGCTTTATGTATGGTAGTGTATATACGTCAATGCTACTCTCTCAGTTTGATATTTTTATATATGTGTATATTGTGAAATGATTACCACAGTCAAACTACTTAGCATATGTAGTAGTTTGCTAAGTAGTCTCACATAGCTACTGTATGGTGAGAACACTTCATATGTATTCTCTTAGCAAATTTCAAATGTACAGTATGTTATTATTAACTATAGCCACTATGCTCTACATTGGGTCTCCAGGATGAATTCATCTTATAACTGAAAGTTCTTAGCCTTTAATCAATTTCTCTCCATGCTCCGATTCTCCAGCTTCTGGTGACTACTATCTTACACTCTGTTCCTATGAGTTCAATTTTATATTTTTTTTAGATTCCACATACAAGTGAGATCATGCAGTATATATTTTTTTGGTGTCTGACTTACTTCATATAGAAAAGTATCCTCTAGTTTGATCCATGTTGTTGCAAATAGTGTGATTTCCTTTCTAAGGCTGAATAATACTCCATTATGTATCTTATTTTTTTAAGGAACAATATATACAGCTGTCACTCAGTATCCAAGGGAAACTGGTTCCAGGACCATCCCCCAACACCCTCCCCTCATGGATACCTAAAATCCCTTATATAAAATGGCATAGTATTTGCATATAAACTACACTCAAATTCCTTTATACTTTAAACTATCTCTAGATTGCTTGCCATACTTAATAAAATGTGATACCATATAAGTACAATAAAAGTGTTAAGTAAATAGTTGCTGGCACAATGCGAATTCAAGTTTTGCTTTGAATTTGCACAATGCAAATTCGAGTTAGCTGTGCTGGGTCTACCTTGCTTTTTTGTGGGCTTTCTCTAGTTGTCATGAGTAGTGGCTACTCTGTTGCTATGTGCAGGCTTTTCATTGCAGTGGCTTCTCTTGTTGCACAGGCCCTAGACACACAGCCTTCAGTAGTTGAGGCTGGCAGGCTTAGTTGCTCCATGGCATATAGACTGTTTCAAGACCAGGGATTGGTCCCATGTCCCCTGTGTTGACAGGCAGATTCTTATCCACTGCGCCACCAGGAAAGTCCAGTTTTGCTTTTGTAGAACTTTCTGAAAAATGTTTTTCCAAATGTTTTTGATCCTCAGTTGGTTGAACCCACTGCTGCAAAACCCACAGAAATGGAGAGCCTATTTTATATCACATGCTCGTTGTCCATCATCCATCAACAGATACAAGGGTGTTTCCATACCTTGGCTGCTGTGAATAATGCCGCAACAAGCATGAGAGTGTAGGTATCTCTTAGAAATAGTGATTTTATTTCCTTTGGGTATACACTCAGAATTGGGATTGCTGAGTTCTATATGTTAGTTCTATTTTTAATTTTTTAAGAAGCTTTCCATAATGGCTATAGTAATTTATATCCCCATGAACAATCTACAGGGGTTCTCTTTTTTTCACATTCTCACCAGCACTTGTCATCTTTCAACTTTTTGACCTAACAATTGAGGTGATATCCTGTGGTTTTGATTTGGGTTACCTTGACTATTACTGATGTTGAGTATTTTTTCATGTACCTACTCGCTATCTGTATGTTCTTTGGAAAAATGTTTATTCAGTTCCTTTGATCTTCTTTTCAGATTTTTAAGGGTCTTTATTTGTCATGTTTCTGTGACCAGTTTATATCTGTGTGAAATCAGATGAATTAGCAATATGGTTAATTTGAGTTCTACTACCATCATGCTGGGCATGTGTTGAACAGGAAATATATGCAGTTTCAGACTGGATATAACTATTTATCATTTGGGCAAGTTGAATCTCCATCATCATACTCAGAATGCACAGATTCAATAAATGTTATAGAATCCTAGCACTTGATGTTTCCAAACAGGAATGTATGGTATACTTTGTTTTGTTCCTTTCCAGTTATACATGTGTCTATTATTTTTCTAAGTCTTTTGATCTTGTTTTAGTCCAATTGTTATTTTGCTACTGAGTTATATGAATTTCTAATATATTTTGAATATTAACTCCTTGTCAGATACACAATTTGCAAATATTAGCTCCCCTTCCATAGGCTGTCTTTTCATTTTGATTGTTTCCTTTGCTGTGCAGAAACTTTTATTTTGATGTAGTCCTACTTGTTTATTTTTGCCTTTGTTGCCTATGCTTTTGTGCCCTATTTTAAAAATATCACTGTCAAGATCAATATTAAGGTGCCTTCTTTTGTGCTTTCTGCTAGGCATTTTACTAATTCTGGTCATACATTTATTTTATTTTTGTATATGATGTAAGATAATGGTCCAGTTTCATTCTTTCGCATGTGGCTGTCCAGTTTTCCCAGTATCATTAGTTGAAGAGACTGTCCTTCCCTCATTGTGTATTCTTGTCACCTTTTCAAACCTTAGTTGACCTTACATGTGTGGCTTTATTTCTGGCCCCTCTATTATGTTTCACTGCTTCAGTTCTTTGACTTTATCTTTTAACTTTCTAGTGATTTAAAAACAAATTACCAAATTTTTCAAATCTATGGATTTTGCTTATTCTCTATTTGTTCCTTTTTTTATAGCTTCTTGTTCTTCATTTCTGGATTTATTCTCTTTTTTTAAAAAAAAATCTATGCAGGGACTTCTCCAGGGGTCCAGTGGTGAAGATTCATCTTCTGATGTAGCAGTTGTGGATTCATTCCCTGGTTGGGGAACTAAGATCCCACAATCCACAGGATCAAAAAAATCAAAATACAAAGCAGAAGTAGTGTTGTAACAAATTCAATAAAGACTTTAGAAAAAGTGATCCACATCAAAAAAAATCTTAAAAAAAATTTTATGTGTGTGCTAATTAAAATTTGTTTCTATTCCTAAGAGTGTATTTCCCCAAGTATCCCTTTTTTAATGTTTCTCTTAATCCTTTTTTTTTAAATTGTACATTTTACTGAACTGTCTAGATGATCTTATATTGCCCAGTCATATGTAAGAATGAATGTGGTAGGACTGATCAGATGGCTGTCTGGTTCCATAGCAGAGTTAGCTCACAGAGAGAAGAGCTTGTATTTTGGAATCCCTAAACACCAGAAGGCAGAGCACTTCACTTGAAAGACCCAACACTTGCCTTCTTATCCACTCCAGACTAACTAAATTATTTTTCCAAAGGAAAGAACCTTCTATTGAATTTTCCTCGGATGGGGTAAGGAGAGGAGTTAAGCAGTTACTCCTAAAGGGCAGGTGAATCTATTTTTCTCTCTATAGATCTGAACTTCAGCACCCTCCTCCATTTTTTAAACCTTCATCCCATGTCATTTGGATGTTTCCAAGTCCTAAGCCTCTCTAGGTGTCTCCAGGTATTAATCGATGGATGCCATTTTTGGTTTTACAATCTCTCCCCTTTGTCTGTCATTGTCCTTTCATCTGCTTTTCTTCTCCCAGAAACACATAACATCGATAGTCCATTTAATGATCCTCTTTATATTCTCCTTATTGTTTGAGATTATGACTCCTTTTCTCCTTTGTTATCATTTTAAAGAGATCTTGGGGAAAAGAGATGATAAATGTATGTTCAATTCACTATTACCCTTAATTTTTCCTTTTTGATCTGTCCTAAGGCAAGAAAGACTATCACCTTATTCAAAGACTAAACCACTCTCTTTTAGTTGGTCAACTTCTGTATACTGAAACTTTGTTTTATAGCAAGAAGACTATCATTTTTGCCAGTTTGAGCCTCCACTTTCCCCCAATTATACTGAGTTTCCATGCTTTCAGGTAATGAAAACTCACTCTCATGCCTTTCAATCTTGGAATAAATCTTATTTAATGTGTAGGTGTATAATGTTCTGAGTAATAGAAAAATAAATCATCAAAAAAAATCCCACAGAAATGGATTTTTTAAAATTTTAAACAAAAAAGCCCAAAGATTTCTTTATAGTTTCATAAGTTCTCACAAGACACTTTAAACTGAACAGATTTTTTGAGAGAATTATTCCAGTGACTGTTGAGGTGTCCTTTTCAAAGAATGATAAAGATTATATTAATAGCTCTTCATTTTTTTACAAACAGTTTGTATATATCAATATTTACATGAATGTAAATTTCCAAAGGAAAATATAAGTGGAACTGTGATGGAGTTGTTGATTAAGAGTCAAGTCAAGCTGGATTTGAACCCCAGGCCTGCCCCATTCTACTTGCTCTAAAATAATTAACATCTCTGAGCCCTAGTTGCCTCACCAATAAGTGATACTAATATTATCTCCTTCATGGGGTGGTCATGAGTGAGAGTGATAATGTGTACATAAAAAAATGAGGATAATGCCTGGTTTTGGTAAAAAACTCATCAAATGGCTTCAGATTTGATTTTGAGGTAAATAGCTTTTACAATTTCATTGCTTACCAACTTCTTTAAAGTAAGAGGGAAAAGGTCATTTATTCATAGACTCTATGAAGGTTGTATAACCCTACTCACCTTCAGATTAACTCTCTTTAATGTTTCTGTGTCCTTCTGGTTTTTTTTTTTTGTCTACACTTACTCTATTTACTCAGCCTTTAGAGGATTACAAAACTGAGTCAGGCTACCATCTAGTCAATATCATTTAGCTCCAGTGAATGGACAAGCAGTAACGACTCCTCCAGACTGTTTGTTTTGCCATTTTAATAATTACTTATTGAAGAATCACTGGCTAATCTCTGACATGACAGGTTTTGATGTCTCCCAATTATGGGCATATTATGTAATCTGTGAATTAGAGCTATTGTCCTTTCCTGTGGTAGAGATAAACTTTTCACTCCTTATTTGCTTAATACAGTTAAGTCCAAGAGCCAAGAAGATGGGGGTTCTTTTGACAATATTTATATTCATTTCAGGGAAAGCTATCAACATATTACAAGGTGGCATGGATATATGCAAATATTGCTAAATTTGTAGGAATGAATTTGTTTAATTCAAGCATACTAGTTAACAGACATTTACAAGCTTGGGAATGAAAATCAGTTCTAATCTTTCATTTGATAAACAGCTCTTACGTTTTGAGCCCTGCCATATACACAGTGCTGAAATGAGCCAACTAACAGCGGAGGAGACAGAGTCTTTAATTCATGTATTTGACAAAATGTATTTAGGCAGTGTACTTTAGGCACTGGGGTTACAAATAGTGAATGAAGAGCAGACATGATTTTGTCCTTTGGAGTTTACTCTATACTGAAGGAAACCGCTGGTAAATGAACAGTCATAGATGTAAACATAGAGCTACATTTTGATAAAAATGATACAGGAAAGATGCCCAGTGCTAGAAGAGTAACATAGAGAGGGGCATTGACAAGCATCTTTCCCTGCTGAAAGGACAGCTAATCTGAAATGTGAAGGATAAGGAGGCATTGACTCTGGGTAGAAGAGGAGGGGGCATTCCAGACAGATTCAAAGGCCCTGCAGTTGAGTGTGGTGCTTTGAGGGAGTTGAAAGGAGTTGACCTAGAGGATAAAGAGAAGTAGATGTGGGTGATAAAGCTCTCAGTTCCTTCTCTTGTAATAGTCCGAGCCCCCTGTTTAGTGTGGCTTTCATTCGTCCCTTTATTCATTCAGGAAGTCAACAAAATGGCATTATCCTATGGCAGGCACAGTGTTAGGTACGGATTCAACAGTGACTATGTCCACAGACTCTGGTCCCAAAGATGTCACAGGAAAAGAGAAAAGGATGCCCAGGTGCTGTGGGGTCACAGAGGGAAAGCTTTCACCTTGGCCATGAATTACCAGGATGAGGATTAGAAGAAAGAGAATTTCAAGCCAAAGAAAACATATGTGCACAGGTTCAGAGGCAAGGGAATGCTTGGCAAGGCAAGAAACCTTGCGAACTCATGGGTGCTTCCAGAGTAGACTGTGAAGACCAGATTGGATGAAATGAAAGGAGAAGCAGCAGCCAGTAACCAGTCCTTAAAGGGTCCTTTAGGCTGTGCTGAGGATCTTAGATTTTTTTTTTCCCTAGATAGTCACTGGGAGCCACTCAAGAAATTTAAGCAGGGAATTGATATGACCACATCTGTACTTTAAAATGATCATATTCGTGTCAACATGGAGTATGGATGATTGGCTAAGAAGCTACTGCAGAGACATTGCTGAAGGAAAATAATGGCCCAAGTTAAACTAGTGGCAGTGTGAATCAGTAAATGGGGACAGGCTTTGTGGCCATTAGGAATCTGGAGTTTATAGGACCTGGTATCTGACTAGGTGTACAATAGAAGGAAAGGTGTTAAAAACGACATAGGTTAAGGATGGTTTTCTGTTTTGGGCAGCTATGTGGGTACCACTCAAAAGACAGAAAACATAGAAAAAGGAGTTTCTTAATCTGTGTGTTTCTTATCTGTAATGTAGACATTATTTTAATCATCTTGTAGGGTTGCCTATACTATACTAAGAACTAAATCCCTGGCACAGAGATGTTTCAATAAACAGCAGCAATTATTTCTATGGACAAAGTTGCATAGAAGCAGTTAGCCACTGGTAATAGGAGACAACGTGGTTACCAAGTATGTCAGTGAAGGCATGGCAGGGCTACTGGGCCAAGGCTGAAATGATGAGTAACAAATTCCCACAGCATTAAATGGTGGGATGGGTGACAGGAAACATTCTTGAGAGAGATCACAACAGACACAGAGCTCAAAGTTCTTCAAGAAACTTAGAAATGGCCCAGTGTTCCTGGAGCACAGGACTTTTGGAGGAGACTGTAGACAATGAGCTAGAAATCTAGGGCTTCTGAAAGCTCTATAAACCAAGCTGAATAGTCTGTCATCCTCCACCCCAGTGTTTGCCGAAGTTTTTCTGCAGAAAATAAACTTCCTGTAGAATGTTAATAGGGTCAAATTAATATGGAAAATTCTTGCTTAAACAAAATTAACTTTATTGCCTCTTTAATACTGTTCATGTATAGCATCACTGATTTAATGGACATGAACTTGGGCAAACTCGGGGAAATAGTGATGGACAGGGAAGCCTGGCATGCTACAGTCCATGGAGTTGCAAAGAGTTGGACACGACTTAACGACTGAAAAACAAAATTTATTGCAAGATTTCTCAGAGCTTTTTTCCCCCATGTTTCCAAAAGACAATTATATTCATTTTGTAATTCAGGTAAGGCTTCATTTTAGAAGTAATTTTCATATTAATTTTGCACTACATTAGGTAGTGATTTGTAAAATCATTTCTGTTTTCTCATCCATGTATTTTATATAAATTCATGTCTTATCGGCAGTTTTATGTTTAATTTGCTGCTGTGATGAGATTTTTCTTTTTTTAAAAGTTTTTAATTGGAGGATAATTTCTTTACAATGTTGTGTTGGTTTTCTGCTATATAATGTGAATCAGCCATAAGTTTACATATATCTGCTCCATCTTGAACCTCCCTCCCATCTCCCATCTCTGAGTTTCTTGATGGGCATTGCAAATACAACAAAAGGATATATCATTTTATTTTTTCTCAAATTCCATACCTCTTTTCCTGGAACATTGATTGGTACCTCAAAAAATACTAATGCCATTGAGTTTAGAAAACTCTGCTCCAGGCAATGGGAAACCACACAAGGTTTTAAAGCAGGCAAGAAAGGACCAGATCTATCAGTTATAAAGATCATGCTTACTTAGTGAGGAGGATGGATTGGGAGGGTACTGAAAGCTTGATGTTCTTGAGAGTTCGAATGAAAGACTAAGACCTCAGATTCATACATGTCAAAGATGGGGCAGCAGTAGCATGGACATGTGCCCGTGTGTTTTAATATATATTGGACTCTCAATACAAATGCTTCTTATGGTTTGTAGACACTAAAGAAAGGCTTCATCAAAAAGTATGAAGCACTTTATTGATATGCTGCTGCTGCTGCTAAGTCGCGTCAGTCGTGTCCAACTCGGTGTGACCCCATAGACAGTAGCCCACCAGGCTCCCCCATCCCTGGGATTCTCCAGGCAAGAACACTGGAGTGGGTTGTCATTTCCTTCTCCAATGCATGGAAGTGAGAAGTGAAAGTGAAGTCAGTCAGTCGTGTCTGACTCTTAGTGACCCCATGGACTGCAGCCTACCAGGCTCCCCCATCCATGGGATTTGCCAGGCAGGAGTACTGGAGTGGGTTGCCATTGCCTTCTCCTTATTGATATGAGAAATTATTATTTCAAGGATCTTACCTATTTGTGATACCTTTTGATCTTTTTTCATCCTATCAGACACTTTCAAAATCAGTTTCCCCAACTAAATATCAGAGAAGTCAAGAGACTTGCCCAGACCTCCAGTTCAGTTCAGTCGCTAAGTCGTTTCCAACTCTTTGCGACCCCATGGACTGCAGCATGCCAGGCTTCCCTCTCCATCACCAAATCCCAGAGCTTGCTCAAACTCATGTCCACTGAGTCAGTGATGCCATCCCACCATCTCATCCTCTGTCATCCCCATTTCCTCCTGTCTTCAATCTTTCCCAACATCAGGGTCTTTTCTAACGAGTCAAACCTTCTCATCAGATGGCCAAAGTATTGGAGCTTCAGCATCAGTCCTTCCAATGAATATTCAGGGCTGATCTCCTTTAGGGTGGACTGGTTGGATCTCCTTTCTGTCCAAGGGACTCTCAAGAGTCTTCTCCAACACCACAGTTCAAAAGCATCAATTCTTCAGCACTCAGCTTTCTTTATGGGCCAACTCTCACATCCATACACGACTACTGAAAAAACCATGGGTTTGACCAGATGGACCTTTGTTGGCAAAATAATGTCTCTGCTCTTTAATGCACTGTCTAGGTTGGTCATAGCTTTTCTTCCAAGGAGCAAGCGTCTTTTAGCTTCATGGCTGCTGTCATCATCCACAGTGATTTTGGAGCCCAAGAAAATAAAGTTTGTTTCCATTGTTTCCCCATCTATTTGCCATGAAGTGATGGGACCAGGTGCCATGATCTTCGTTTTTTGAATGCTGAGTTTTAAGCCAGCTTTTTCTCTCTCCTCTTTCACTTTCATCAAGAGGCTCTTTAGTTCCTCTTTACTTTCTGCCATAAGGATAGTATCATCTGCATACCTGAGGTTATTTCTCCTGACAGTCTTGATTCCAGCTTGTGTTTCAACCATCCCGGGATTTTGCATGATATACTCTGCATATAAGTTAAATAAGCAGGGTGACAATATACAGCCTTGATGTACTACTTTCCCAATTTGGAACCAGTCCATTGTTCCATGTCCATTTCTAACTGACATGGACCTGAATACAGATTTCTCAGGAGGCCGGTCAGGTGGTCTGGTATTCCCATTTCTTTAAGAATTTTTTACAGTGTGTTGTGATCCACACAGTCAAAGGCTTTGGCATAGTCAATAAAGCAGAAATAGATGTTTTTCTGGAATTCTCTTGCTTTTTCTCTGATTCAGTGGATGTTGGCAATTGGAGCTCTGATTCAAATCACGCACTACCTGTCTGCTGTAGGATTAGCACTAGCCTTTTTAGATTCTGGATAGGAATTCACATTTCAGTTGCAGAAGTCAAAGCTAAAAATTTATGTGCCCATAAGAGACTATAATCAAGTGTGGATTAACCACAGTGTAAGAATTTAAAGGTATTCACCTGGATGAAAATGGACTCAGCGTGTAAGATGGACAAATGACATACTTGATCGAGCTCTGAAGCAGGACTAGATACATAATTTGTGAGGCTTGATCCAACATAAATGCATAGGGCCTTCTATTCAAAGAATATAAGGAATTTCAAGACTAACAGCAGAGCTTTAATGCATATAAGTGACATATACAGAGCCATGGAAAAGCAAACTTGATCCTAGCTCTTCTAATTTCAAGTCCAGGACTCTTCATTATATCTTATACACTTAGTCATTCAGCCGTTTCAACTCTATGCAACCCTTTGAACTGTAGCCTGCCAGGCTGCTCTGTCCATGGGATTTTTCAGGCAAGAACACTGGAGCGGGTTGCCTTTTCCTCCTCCAGGGAATCTTCCCAACCCAGGGATCGAATCCACAGGGATCGAGTCTCCTGTGTCTCTTGCACTGCAGGTGGATTCTTTACCTGCTGAGCCATCATGGAAGCCCTCTAAACTAAGACTTGAGCTGAAATTTAATGAATACTTAGAATGTTCCTAAGTTGAAAAAAAATTAGCAAAACCTTTTTAGCTAGGAGGAAAAAGTGGAAGAGAGGACACAGAGGTAGATATATGCATGACATGGCCAATAGTCTAGGAAGTGTCCATCTGCTAAAGGTTGGCGTCTCTCCATCAGTCCTCCCAACCTTCAAGGCAGGGCCAGCCCCATGATGCAGTGACATGTCCAGTATATGTCACTTCTATGTATTAAAACTCTGCAGTCTTGAAATTCCTTATACTCTTTGAAGAGAGGGCCCGTGTTTTTATGTTGGATCAAGCCTCACAAATTATGTAGCTAGGCCTGCTTCAGAGCTCGATCAAGTGTGGCGTTTGTCCATCGTACATGTTGAGTCCATTCTCACCCAGGTGAATACCTCTAAATTCTTACATTGTGGTTAATCCACACTTGATTAGTCTCTTATGGGCACATAAATTTTAGCATTGACCTCTGTAACTTGGATGTGAGTCTCTTTCCAACACCTAAAAAGGCTGGTGCTAATCACACTACAGACAGGTAGCGCATGATTGATGTTGAATGAATCTGTGCCTCCATCATGAGCCACTGACATGAACAGTTTCACATTTGCTTGTAATGAAACCATGTCTTAGAGTTAACTTTTACAAAAGGAGGTACAGGGGACAAGAAGCACATCTGGCAAAGCAATTCAAGAATGAGAACCAGAAAAGTGAATAAATCTGATGTGAATGTAGACATCAGAGCATGTAATAATGACTGCAATGCCTGCTAACAACAGCTAACATTATTTAGCTTTAACATCATTATGTGCCAGGGACTGTTTTAAAATATTTTATATATACACTCATTTAATATTTACAACAACCCTATGGAGTAGATACTGTTATTGCTATTTTGCAAATGAAATTGAAGAACAGAGAAATTAAATTAGTTGCTCAACATTACAGTGCTAGGAAATAACAGAACCAAGATTTGAACTCAAGCTGTCTGGAACTCACAAGTCCTGCCTTCAACCCTTCTCCTCTTACACTTGACTGACCCATCTGAGACAGGAGTCTCCTATCTGGCCTTGCATCGTTGCCATTAAATGCTATGTGTGTGATAGCTATTATTAGTCTCCTTATAAAAATATATGTGATTCATGGATCGGAAAGATACCCTGGAGAAGGAAATGGTAACCCACTCCAGTATTCTTGCCTGGAGAATCCCATGGACAGAGGAGCCTGGGAGGCTATAGTCCACGGGGCCACAAGAGTTGGACACGACTTAGCAACTAAACCACCATCCCCATATAGTGGAGGACAGTATCTGTGTAATTCTGAACTTGTATTCAACTTGGTGCCTTTCTTTGTTTCTGGGTCTCTTTTTCTCCTTTTTGTGTCCATGGAATAGATGCAATGAATCAGCAGTTGGAAGCAGGAAATGCTCTAAACTATGATTTCTTCTGAGGAGAGAATTCAAAATCTTCATTAAATTCTCAGAAAGGACCTATGACCCCCAACATGTTAAAGTCACTGCTCAGGGCCTTATGCTACTTTTCAGATGTTAATTCATAAGCTTTGATTATCATACTTTGTTTATCCTTGTAGGCTACAGATGCCAAATGGAAATTACAGAGGTCTCTTTTTGAAGGATGTTTAATACAATTGTTGATATTTTCATTCTGTATGATACCCATAAATATTTATTGAATTTTAAAATATATTCAAACTTGCTTCCAAGTTCAAGGTCCAAGTAGTGCTTGAATTCAGCTCTTATAATTTTTCTCTCTAGTATAGTGATGGCCAGGGTGTTATCCTTGTTTGCATAGCACTTTGAACTTATCAAAATGTTTTCCCATGTAATAAGCTGAGATTTCTGTGATATGTCCTATAGCTTCCAAAGGTGCCTATACTTAGAAACTTCATTCCAAAGAAGGAGAATGAGGCAGAATGTAGAAACAAGATGATTAGTGATGATACTCATTGAGCTGAAAGGCTTTCTTCCCAGACATCTGCAGCCTTGGATTGGGGTTGCGGGTGGGTGATGATAAGGTCCATCTGTAGCTCTTCCCTGACCCATCTCATGGGAGAGAACATGGAGCTGAAGAAAATGAAGAGGAGCAAGGAGCTTGCTTATCTCAATTATATCCAGGGTTGGAAACTAGGATTTTTTTCCCTTCCAGTTTTATTATGATATAATTGACATACAGCACTATGTAAGTTTAAGGTGTATAGCACAGTGATTTGACTTACATACTGTGGAATGATTTTTCCAATGAGTTTAGTGATTACCCACCATCTCATATAGATGCCCAATTAAAGAAATAGAAAAATAATTGCATAATGAGAACTCTTGGGATTTACTCTGTTAACTACTTTCATATGTGATATACAGCAGGGTTAATTATATTGATCATGTTGTTCATTATGTCTGCGTGCATGCGTGCTCAGTGGCTTCAGTCGTGTCTGACTGTTTGCAACCAAATGGACTCTAGCCCACCAGGCTCCTCTGTCCATGGGATTTTCCCAACAAGAATACTGGAGTGGGTTACCATGCCCTTCTCCAGGGGATCATCGCAATCCAGGGATCGAACCCACGTCCCCTGCATTGCAGATGAATCCTTTACCTCTGATCCTCTGGGGAAGCCATTATATCTCCAGTACTTATTTATCTTATAAGTAGGAGCTTCTTTTTGACTACCTTCATCCAACTCCCTTACTCCTCACCTCTGGTAACCACAAATCTGATCTTTTTTTACAAGTTTATTTGTGTGCTTTTTGTATTTGAAATGTAATTGTTCCTATAACATTATGTTACTTCCTGAGGTTATACAACATAGTAATTTTTTCTATATGTTTCAAAATGATCACAAGTCTAGTCGTGATCTGTCACCACACACCGTGACAAATTACTTATTGAGTATATCCTCCACTCTATACATTCCATACTTACCACTCATTTATTTTGCAACTAAAGCTTGTATCTCTTTAATCTCTTTCATTTATTTCTTCTCTCCACACATCTCCCTCCTCTGTTAACTACTATTCTCTGAATCTATAAGCCTCTTTCTGTTTTGTTACATTTGTTCATTTGCTTTGGGTTTTTTTTTTTTTTTTTTTTAGATTCCATGTATAAGTGAAATCATATGGTATTTGTCTTTCTCTGTCAGACTTATTTCACTAAAGATGATACTCTCTGGGTCTATCTATATTGTTACAGATGGCAAGATGTCATTCTTTGTAAGGTTGAGTAATATTCTACTATATGTGTGTGTGTATACCATGTCTTTATCCATTCATCTGTTGATGGGCACTTGGGTTGTTTCCATATCTTGGCTGTTGTAAACAATGCTGCAGTGAACATAGAGGCACATACTTGTTTTCTAACTAGTGTTTCCATTTTCTTTGGATAAATACCAAGGCGTGGAATTGCTGAATCATATGATAGTTCTCCTCTTAATTTTGTTGAGGAATTCCCACAGTTTTCCACAATGGCTACTTCTGTTTATATTTTCACCAACATAAGAGGGTTCCCTTTTCGCTATATTCCTGCGACTTTTAAAAGAGCATCATCATTTTTCCCCCTTAATATTCACCTTAAAGTATCGAGTTAAGGTCGACTTAACTGTCCAATAACTTTCAACTTAGTCTCTTAAGAAAAAGCAGTGTCTCCCGAAACAAAGGTTGAGGAGTTACTGTGGAGGGGTAGGTGTGGGAGCCAGGACACCCAGTTCCATGCTCCGTGTCTGTCAGCCACCAGGTGAACTGGGCAAGTTTGTTCTTTTCTGTAGGCCTCAGTTTCTTCATTACCAAAATAATGGGCTGGAGCTAATGCTCTCTCATCCACCTTTTGTTTGTTGGTTTCTTGACCATATGGCTTGTGGGGTTTCAGTTCCCTGACTTGGGACTGTGCAGTTCCCAGACCAGGAGTTGCGCTCAGACCCTGCACAGTACCAGCATGGAGTCCTAACCCCTGGACCACTGGGGCAGTCCCTAAGCTACTCTGTACCGTGAGCCTTGCTGAGTATGTGTTTGGTATGACCTGGAGTTACCTAATGTTTTTGGCACACGCACAAATTTATTTTTATAAAGTTGGGGTCCTAATATACTGTATTATACTCTGAGTTCTGCAAATAAGGAGTTAGCTAATTTGCAAAGTTTAAGGGCAGAGTTCCCACGACTGTTGTCACTTCTGACATCAGCTGCAAATTTGAGGGGTTTCCCAAAACTACCCTGAGTTTCAATAATTCACTAGGTCTCTGAGAACTCATCCAAAGCTATTATATTCATGGTTGTAGTTGATTACAGGGAAAGGACACAGATTAAAATCAGCCAAAGAAAGAGATACACTAGGGCATTTGGGGAGGGTCCCAAACTTGCAGTTTCCATTGTTCTCAGGACACGTTACCCGCTGGCATTGATGTATAACAATATGAATAAAGTATTGATACCCAAGAAAGCTTACTTAAGCCTGGTGTTCAGAGTGTTTATTGGAGCTCCATTATATAATAGACATGATTCATTGATTGCCCACGTTGTTTGAACTTTGTCTGCAGCTTGACCCAAATTCCACACACTAAATCACATGGTTTTTCTGCCGTGGGCAGTCCCCACCATAGAACTGTCGGAGGGAGCATCTCCCACTCGAGACAAAGACACTATTATCACGTCCAACACACATTATCTCCCAGAAGCCTAGGGCAAAAGCCAGGCCCCTCTTTGGGCAAGGAAAAATTCTTTATTATTCAAGAATCCTCGATTTATTGTTTATTGATATCCCCACACACAGTTTGATCCATTTTTAAGCAAACATGCATTGACCATTTCATTATTTCTCAAAGTACAGAAGAGTAACCCGCATGTGCCAGGCACTGCTCTAGGGCCAGATAGAGTGCAGGGAATAAACACATCTCTGTTTCCCCAGAAGTTATGTTCTCATGTAATAACCAAAGCCAAATAAATACACCGTCAGGTAGCAATAGGGGAATAAGCAGTGCTGGGAGGGATGGCTTCTATTTCATTTAATACAGAGCAGTCAAGAAAGGCATCTCAGAAAAGTCCATTCTGGTGGGACACCCAAGTGAGGTGAAGCTCTGAGCTAGGCTGCTGATGGAAGGAAGGCCCTCAAACCAGTGAGAACAAGCAGATGCAGAGGTCCCAGGGTGGGGCTGCTCTTCCTGGTGTGTGTGGCAAACAATTATGTCTATGTGTGGGGTAGAGGGAAGGGGGGGTTGAGAGAAGAGCTGGTATGCTGCAGGTGAGAAGTTAAAAAGAAAAAGGATAGAGCTCCAGCTAGAGCCAAACCTTTCCAGCATTTTAAGAAAGTTTTGCTCTCAATGTGTAGGAAGCCAATAAAGAGCTTGGAGCAGAAAAGTGACAAAGTGATTTGCATTTAAAAGGCCCATTCTGCCTGCTGCACAGAAACTATTCTGTAGGAGAGGGAAGTAGGGATCACACACTCGTTAGAGTCTTTTGAGACCATCCATGATGAGATGAGATGGTAGCTGGAGCATGGTAGTAGCCAGGGAGGTGGTGAGGAGTGGCTGAATATTGGAGGCATTTTGAAGTTAGAGTTGGCAGGATTTGCTGATGGGCTGGAAGGATGTGGGGAATGAAAGAGGAATCAAGGAACAGGAGGTGGAGCTGGTCTGGTCGGGGCAGATTTAGGAATTGGGCTGCCTGGTAGATAATCAGGGAAATATCAAGTCAGCAGTTGGTGTTATTAGCCTGGGGGTCAGTGGAGAGATCCATGCTCTGTATGTATGAGATTTTACCATCAAGTGAGTGGCAAGCCAAGAGACTGGATGAGGTCACCTTGGATGGGACTGTGGATAGAGAAATCTAAGAACTTTGAACTTGAGGGTGCCTGGAGAGGTCACGGCAGTAGTGAGGAGGAGCAGCAGGTGACCCGGAGGAATGTGCCTTAAGGATGAATCAGGGAAGGCTGATACCCGGGAATCAATGAAGAAAGTATGTTTAGGACGGAAGAAGTGTTCAGCCATACACACAAAACTTTGCATGCAAGTGTTAAAGGCCATGGGGCATCTAAGTGAGTCTTCAGAAATCACGCCGTTCATCATGTGACCACACAGTTCCACTCTCTGATCCAATCCAGATGACTCTAATTTAAATTCTCAGCTGGATTCCCATAACTGCACCTTTACATTTCTCCACATTTAATGGCCATAACAGAGGCCAGATACTCAGCTGTGAAAATTCCTTTTTTAGTAGTAACATCTGGTTATGTGGCTGCTTCTACTGGCTGGCATTGAAGCATCATAGGTGTTGAGCTAAACCTTTGGCCTATTTGGATGGTAATTATATGCTAACTGAATTACATCTTTCTTGCTATTTATTATGAATTATTCTATAATGTCATTTTAGTGCTTTTAAAATCTTGATCTTTTATCATTCTGTTAATTCAGCTTACTAGGTTTAGGGGGAAATGCAGATTGAGTTCCAACTTACTATTACATATTATATATATATATATATATATATATGGTATATATGTGTGTATATATATTTATATATATATATACATATGGTATATATGTATATATGGGGTTGCAAAGAATCAGAAACAACTGAGCGACTAAGCACAGCACAGCATGTATGTATGTGGGTGTGTCTATATATCTTTTCTTTTCTTTTTTAAAAAAAAAGGGTTTGGCTGAGCCACTCAGCTTATGGAATTTCAGTTCCCCAACCAGGTATCAAACCTGGGCCCTTGGCAGTGAGAGCTCAGAGTCCTACCACAGGACTACTAGGAAATTCCCTATATATATTTTCATATTTGTATTACTTTAAATAGTTGTGAGGTTCATCAGTTTAAAGTTACTTAGTTTGGTTTTAGCATTACAGTCTAGTTCAAGTCCTTGGTAGATGAAAATTTTTCCTTTGAAATAATGTGATAAAACTCATTTTGTGAGTCTACAAACAATAAATGCTGGAGAAGGTGTGGAGGAAAGGGAACCCTGTTACACTGTTGGTGGGAATGCAAACTGGTACAGCCACTATGGAGAACAGTGTGGAGATTCCTTAAAAAACTGTGAATAGAACTGCCATATGACACAGCAATCCCACTACTGGGCATACACACCAAGGAAACCAAAATTTAAAGAAATATATGTTCCCCATTGTTCATTGCAGCACTATTTACAATAGCTAGCACATGGAAGCAACCTAGATGCCCATCGGCAGATAAATGGATAAGGAAGCTGTGGCACATATACACAATGGAATACTACTCAGCTATGAGAAGGAACACATTTGAGTCAGTTCTAATGAAGTGGATGAACCTAGAGCCTGTTATACAAAATGAATTAAGTCAGAAAGAGAGAGATATATACAGTATAAAATATGCTGTATATTAACACATATATGTGAAATATAGAAGGATGGTACCAATGATCCTACATACAGGGTAGCAGAGGAGACACAGACATCAAGAACAGATTTCTGGACTCAGTGGGAGGAGAGGGTGGAATGATTTGAGAGAATAGCTTTGAAACATGTACATTACCATATGTTGGATGGATGATCAGTGCTAGTTCAATGCATGAAGCAGGGGACCCAGGGCCAGTGCTCTGTGACAACCCAGAGGGATGGGGTGGGGAGATAGGTGGGAGAGGGGTTCAGGATGGAGGGACCTTTTATACCTATGGCCGACTAATGTTGAGGTACAGCAAAAGCCATCACAATGTTGTAATTATTCTCCAATTAAAAAATTTAAAAAGCACTCATTTTGTGAATGGAATAATACTTTTAGAATAGTTCCTCTATACTTGTGCGGTACCCACTAGGAATGTGTGGTTATTGAGCCCTAGAAATGTGTGTATTTTGGAGAGGTGCTGTCAGTTGTAAAATGCACACCAGGTTTCAAAGACTTGACATAAAAAAGGTGTAAATTAAAAAGCTGCAAATAGACCTGCCATATGACCCGGCAATCCCACTGCTGGGCATATACACCGAGAAAACCAGAATTGAAAGAGCCACGTGCACCCCAATGTTCATCGCTGCATTGTTTACAATAGCCAGGTCATGGAAGCAACCTAGATGCCCATCAACCGATGAATGGATAAGAAAGCTGTGGTATATATACACAATGGAATATTACTCAGCATTAAAAAAAAATTCATTTGAAGCAATTCTACTCAGATGGACGAAACTGGAGCCCATTATCCAGAGTGAAGTAAGCCAGAAGCAAAAACAACAATACAGTATATTAACACATATATATGGAATTTAGAAAGACAGTAATGAGAACCCAACATGGGAGACAACAAAAGGAACGCAGATGTATAAAATAGACTTGTGGACTTTGTGGATGAGGGTAAGGGTGGGATGATATGGGAGAAGGGCATTGAAGCATGTTAATTGTCATGTGTCTAATCAATTACCAGCCCAGGATTGATGCTCGGGACTGGTGCAGCGAGATTTCCCGGGGGGGAGGGAGGAGGGAGGGGGGACCCGGAGGGGAAGCATATGTAAACCCATGGTGATATCATAACAATGTATGGCAAAAACAATAATAAAAAAAAAAAAGGAAAAAAAAAAAAAAAGGTGTAAATATATTGTTAATTATTCTGTATTCTATATATGCTGAAATTAATGTTTTCAGTGTATTGAATTAAATAAATTATTTTCATTTTATTTTCCCCCAATTTTAAACATTATTAAAACTAATTTCATCTGTTTCTTTTCACTTGTTAGTGTGGCAACTTGAAAATTTATAATTATTAATGTAGCTTGTATTGTATTTCTTTTGGGTAGGACTGTTCTGTGTGATAGCATATACATTTACATCAGTGTCTCATTTTTCTGGTGTGTATAAAATGATTTTTTATTCTTTTCAATACAAGTTTCATCCTACAAAGTATTTCATAGCCTTATAAATTTTAAAAATTTTCTTACTATAAAAATTATTGTGTTCTAAATTTTCTTTGACAAGAATATGAACCACAAAGAAAACCACACTTAATCACTCTCAAGCATTTCCATATATTCCTTTTGTCATACACACATTTTTTCCAAAAAAGATGACCAGTCAGTATACATTGTTTTTTGACTTATTCAAACAACATGACATGAACATCTATCCTTGTCATTACCGACTTTTAAATTTTTATGCACTAATATTAACCTGAGGGATATACCATACTCCTAGAGGTAATAATGGTTTATGAGAGCAGTAAGTTGTTTTAATCTTTCATAACAGTTTTGTTGAAACACTTTTTTTCTCTTCTAGTTTTATTGACATACAATTGACATGCAGCCTTGTATAGTGTCAGGAGTACAGCATGATTTGACTGACATCATGAAATGATGATCACAGTAAGTTTAGTGAACATTCATCTCATTTAGATACAAAAAGAAAAACGTTTTTTTTTGTAATGAGGATTCACTCTCTTAACTTCCTTCTGTAACATGAGCACATTTGTATGCTCAGTCACATCTGACTTTTTATGACCCCGTGGACTGTAGCCTGCCAGTCTCCTCTGTCCGTGGAGTTTTCCAGGTAAGAATACAGGAGCAGGTTGCCATTTCCTCCTCTTCCTCTTGCCGACCCAGGGATCAAAGCCATGTCTCTTGCGTCTCCTCTGTCTCCTGCATTGGCAGGCAGATTGTTTGATAAAGCAGTGTTAATTATTATGTTTTACTCTACATCTCTAGTTTATCTTATAACTGGAAGTCTGTACCTTTTGAAACATCTTTTTAAAGTATTCAATTCAGTCATTTTTAATCTATTCAAAGTTGTGCAGCTATCGTCCTTAAGTAATTTTAGAATATTTTCATTATTCTAAAAGGAAATCCCAAACACACAAGCAGTCACTCTGATTCCCCCACCTCAGCCCCTGGCAACTAATCTACTCTGTCTCTATGGATTTACCCATTGTGAACATCCCCCATAAATGGAATCATACAGTATGTGGTTTTTTGTGACTGGCTGCTTTTATTTAGCATGATGTCTTCAAGGCCCATCCATGTTGTAACGTGTACTAGTCCTTCATTACTTTTTATAGCTAAATAGTAATTCTTTATATAGATATGTCACATTTTATTCATCTATTTATCAGTTGATGAATATGTTGATTGTTTCCGCTTTGGGGATATTATGAATAATGCTGTTATGAATACTCATCTACAAGTTTTGGTATGAATCTGTGTTTTCAGTTCTCTTGAGTGTATAACTAGAAGTGGAATTGCTGGGTCATATGGTAACTCCGTTTAACATTTTGAGGAACTGCCAAACTATTTGCGATTGCACGATTATACAGTCCCACAAACACTGTATGAGGGTTCCAATTTTGCCACCTCCTCACCAACACAACAGTAGTGATTTTCAACTGAGAGGCTATTCATTCTTAAGAGGTACAGATCAGCCTCCAGTGGTGGGTGGTTTGGAAAAAGACCTCCAAGTTTCTGTGGTGACCTCAACCCACCCAACACACAAGCACATCCAGGCTCCTATTTGTTTGACTCTGGGTATGTTATTTATCTTGACTAGCCACAGTTAAATGGCTTATAGGGGAACTTATAAGTTACCTTATAGGGGCAGTTGTTAAAATTAAATAAGATTATGCTAGTGAAACCGTTTGCACAGTGCCTAGTACATAACACATGCTCAATAAACATTAGGTGTTAATATCATATCAATGGCTCAATAATTTCCCACTATACATACACACCATAATTTGCCTAGACAATTTTGTTGTTGGCACTTAGGCCTGTTTTCAGTTTTTCATGATTATAAACAGTGCTCTCAGAAATATCCTTATGGCTAAATTTTTGCCCTATGATTATTTTCTTAGGATAAATTCTGTAATGTTTTATTGCTTGGTGCATTTTAAAGAAATTTGAAGATATTTCCCAATGTATTTTTTTTTGGTTTGTTTAAATTATCCTGAAATATTTCTTTAAGACATGTCATCAGGTACTAGACAATATACCACTTTAGATTTGCTAAACTGGTTTCAGAAATCCTTACTTTGCACCTAACAAATATAACGCAAATACAAACCGACAAGACAGTCCAAGTTTAACTCTTAAATGACTGAATGAGACAAGGCTCTCAGATCTAGACTTCTGAATTTTTGTACCTTTTCTGTCATTGCTTCAGTATCTTGACTAGACAAGTAGAAGTGCAGAAAATAACTATTTAATGAGAGTGAGCACGCACCTCACTTTCCTTACATCACCAGATCTAGGAACTTTGCAGGGGCCATCACTCACAAATCCATCATGGCAATTTCATAACCAGCCTAGAGGGGCTCAAACAGAGGCATCAGATTTCCTCTGATGGATATGGAAATGCTTTATGATAAAGATAGAATTTCTAAGAGTTATTTGATCGGATGGTGAAATGTTCTGAAATTTGACAGTTTGGGAGATTGAGTGTTGAGAAACTGAAAGGAACTTTCTACATCTAAGTAGAAAGATATATTAACAATTCATGTGTTTCAACTGGCTGTAGTAGTAAATGTTTACAAATCAGTTCTCTGCCACCCTCACCCCAAAGCCAAAGCGCTGATTTATATAGGGTTTTTTTTTCTAATTTCTATGATATAGATATCCAACCATGGCAAATTTCAGATTTTAAGCTGCCAACACGATGTCACTCAAAGCAGAGCTGGATAAAAAGATGTGTGTAATCGACACAATAAGCTCTCAATAGCCAGCACCTCCCAGCTCCTGCATATAACTGTTTATTTTCATAAGTTTCTGTACTTGGATAACTAAGGGAACATGGTACTCAGTGAAATCCATTAAGTATATCCAGAGTCTAGAATTAATACAACATTTTGAGAACAAGATGTTTTGTTTCCTTCTCCTAGGTTAAATGCCACGCTAAAGGCTCACTCATGTGGTATTTATTACGTGCTGCAACACGCACAAAAAGGAATGGCAGACCTTGCTAGAAACTCAAGAGGTCATCCTCTGGGCAGTCGTGGCAAACTATCTCAGAGAGACAGTTATGCATTTGGGGCTCAGTGATTTTAGAGAGGGATTCCACAGGATTCCCTGATAGACAAACTTGATTAGGTCTGCACTTACATATGTGAAAATCAAGAAAGCATAATTCTAATTCCTTCCCTTTACATAGGACTTCCTGGCTCATAAAGGGCTTTTTATAAGACAGTCAAGATCTCCTATTCCTAGTGACTAGGGCTCATTAAGACAGATTGTTAGGTGGTTAAACTCAGGTTTCTAGGTCACTTGTGTTCATACATCTGACTGACTGGTAGTGCATCTCTCCAATTCTCTGCTGACAGAGACCCCAATGAGCCACTACCAGGAGGCCAAAGGGACATTTTAGTGAGGCCTGGCTATGGGCCAGGCTTGTATTAAGCACTTTCCTTACACAGTCTCTGAAGCCACTCAACAACCCTATGAAGTGGTTCCTATTATTTTCTTTCAATGTTGCAAACACAAAGGCTCAGAGATGTTGTATTACTTGCCAAAGGTCATGAAATTCATAAATGCCTGAGCTGCGACAGAAAACCAGGTACTGCCAGTACCTGAAGCCTATATTAAGAATCTCTAGACTGGCTTAAGTGAAAAGTTTTAATAAAATTGTAGATACTTAATGTGCTAATTGGATAGCATGACCTACAAAGGGTTTCCAATGTAGGCAGTGCTAACCTAACTGGCCTGGGGGAATGTGAGAGTGCTGAGGGAGGGGGGAACATAAGCAAGATGATGAAAAAAAGAATGTTTTCCTGTGCTGTCATGATGCATTGTGTAACTTAAGAGGACTGTGTGTTTGTAACTGGCCTTTTCTGTGTATAGCACAAGCCTGAATTTGGTCACCCTTTCACAGAGTTCTCTGCTGCTACTTCTGCAATATGTGGCCCCCCTTTCCATAAACCGTAAATTAGATACTAATTCCATGACAGCAGAGATGACAGTACATTTTCAGCACTGATGTCGCTGAATTTCTAGACCTATCCCAGTGGCTGACATGGTAGGTGCTTAAATATTTGTTCAATAGTGACAGTGATGATGATAGCAAATAAATACTCAACAAGTCAGAGCAGTATATTCTTTCCAAGTATTGTGTCATTTAATCATCACAGAAACTCCATTAAGTAGTATTATTTTTCTTTCTAATTTATAGATGAAAAAAAATATGGGTTGGGAAACTTTGCATCTTTTCTCAAGGACATAATAATAAGTGGCAGAAAATCGGTTTTGTTTGATAGCAGAGCCTTGGCACTTAACATTATACGCTAGCCTGTTAATTTATAATGTACTGTTGTATTTCTAAGAAAGCTCATATTTCTGAAATCAGATAATAGAATTTCAGTTTTGTCAAAGAAAGGAACTCTGTTCTGTTTTAACTGTATCTCAGTACCTACAAAAATTCTTGTCATGTATTAAGTGCTCAGTAAGTATTTTCAGTGCATATGCATACAGGAATGTGTAGGACAATTGTTTCCAGGAGGAATAGGCATTACAATCTAGAAATCTCACTCACAACACATTTTCTTGCTGGGCAAAAATTTCAATAAAAGTAGAGCTTTAAAACCTAACTATCACTAAGCAAATTCAGTAATTTACTCATTCATTTATGAAATATTTATCTCCATTCAGTAAATATAATTGAGCATCTACTAAGTGCTAGACACTTAATAGCAGAGATATAGTGGAATGGTTGACAATTATAAGTAAACAACTATTACAAAATGCAGATGTTCCATGAAGAAGAAAACAAAAGATGTACAGACAAAAAATTCCAAAGGAAGTGAATATGGGGAGGGCAGGAAATGCGTCGGTAAAGTAGAGACAGGTCAGTTGCAATGCTGAAGAATGCCAGGAACACAAGGAAGGGGCATAGGAAATGAATGGCATGGACAAATGCCAAAAGGTTTTAGAAAGAACTTGACATGTTGGAGGAACAGAAAGAAGGTCAGTGAGTCTTCTGAAAAATGGTCTGTGTAGTCCTCCTACAACCACAGGATTGCACAGGGCTTCCTTCACTCCCTGACCTCCTTTATTGCATGTCGTTGTGTTAAAGAACAAAGCCAGCAGGTGTATTTTTCTTCGTTTTGGTTGGAGGGGCTAGTTCCCCACTGTCCATAGTAGAAAAGAATGGTTCACAAATAGAAATCTTGGAGTCTACTTAATCTACTTAATGGATAGCCATCTAATTTGCCTTCCCACAACTGTGTCTTAGGAAAAAACTTGTCTATACTGTTGAATAAAATAAATGCAAGAGGAATTTTGCAGAAAACAGGAAAGGAAAAATTTAGTAAACTCAGAGGCTTGATCTCTGGCAGGGACACTTCTGCCATTGGTTACAGTGGAAAATTTCTCAGGCACAGCCTGGCTAACAAAACTGGACCTTCCTGATTGACCTTGTAACTCTGTTCCGATATAGCCCACCTCCTGGGAAGATATGGGAAAGAATAGCTTCCCTGGTGACTCAGATAGTAAATAATTTGCCTGCAATGTGAGAGACCTGGGTTCAATCCTTTGGGTCATGAAGATCCCCTGGAGAAGGGAATGGCTACCCACTCCAGTATTCTTGCCTGAAGAATTCTATAAACTGAGGAGCCTGGCAAGCTACAGTTCACAGGGTCGCAAAGAATGGGACACAACTGAGCGACTAAACTTTCACTTTTGATCTCAAATACTACTCCAAGGTCTCCAGTGGCCACTAAAGGTCATTTTGACTCAAAGCAAGATGTTTTCTCACCACTTTAAGATGAATTTAGCTTTTCACCTCTTCCCCCTCCCCCCACCCCCTTATGCCAATCTGCAAAAGAAGCTGGACTGTATAACTACAGATGAGCTGATGAGTGGAGTCTTGGTGACGGATACGACTCATAACATGGAAGAACCAGCCATGGCAACTGGCACTGAAGTGGATTACATCAATTTGCACATCAGTCTTCATCTCTTCCTGGAATTTCATATGTGAATTTGGCACACACAGTCAAAGAAGTAAGGAAGACTTAATCACCAGATGAGAATTAAATGGAATCTATTGTAAGCTGAATATATCAAGGAATAGTTCTCCTATCTTCTCCCAGAGATATGTGGTTGGTTTCTGGAATGAGGACAATGCCATTTTCTACCTGCCAGAAGAATGCTTTTCTCATGGAAGTCTAATGGCAATTCCCAACCTCAGTTAAGGACTTGTTTTCCCATTTTTTTTTGAACTTCAAATACTTTCTAAATTGTGTTAGCCGAAGCATTGTATGTATATAATTAACTCACAGATCCCTCTGGGCTCATCCAACTAAACTTGTGGAGCTTAACTGAGCAAAACATTTGCTGATGTCTCTCCCCTGCAGTGACACTCACTGAAATGAATACCTTCTACAAGAGGAAATCGAGGACATTTCTTTTCCAAATTGACTTTCTAGTGATTTGGGTTGCTTCAGAAATGATTGTTGTTTCATAACAGTAATCTCATTTTCTTTCAAATATGAAATCTGCGATTTGGCAATTCAGGAAAAATTGGCGGGGCAGACTTCTGTATTTTCCTCCTGGCTGAAGTAGGAAGACAGGCCCCTTTTTGGTATTCATTGGATCTTTGAAATTCCCCCTGGGAAACAGTGGCGCTCTGGGAGCGCAGGGCTCCAGTGTACCTTTCACCCGATGAGCGAACTTCAGCGGTTCCTGCAGTGCTATGTCTTAGCAAGCAAAACCGACGGGAGGGGCTGGAGCAGTTTGCCCAAAATTGAGTGCAAAGGGTTTAGGGAATATGGAATTTTTCAGAGCACACTGACTACATTCATAATTCGACCCTCTTCCTCCCTCTGCCAGTACAGCCTTAGACACCTCCAGTTAAAAGATATTTTGACTCTCTTTGAAAGGGAGAAGTCAAGTGTGATCTGCAGAAAAGTTCTGGCCTCTGATTCCCCATTTATTCCTAACCCAGAGAAGGGCTTAAGCTAGGCTCTGAGCATTCTCTCCTCTCTGGGTGAGGCTTCGAACCCCAGGCCTCACCGTTGAACTTCATCCAGGGACTGTATGCTTGATAGAAGGGGTGAGCAAGAGAGGCCGAGATGTAGACTTCCTGCTTGCTTAAGAGAACCTTCTCTTTGCTATCCTGGAGCACAGCTGTCTGAAGAAAGGCGGTGAGCTAGGGGACTCTGGGTGCTGGAGTAAACGCCGCCCTGAGCTGCGTGGCGCTGGGCGGGGAGGGAGGTCGGAAGAGCGCGTCTACGCTTTTCACGTCAACCTGCTGAGCTGGATGCTCGCTGCCCAGGTGCGGGTTGGCGGCTGCGTGCGCCCCACTGCAGCAGAGAGCAGCCGCAGCCTCTGCCTCAGCCACCACCGCTGCTGGGGAAAGAATCCTCGGGCTGCTGACGCGGTTGGGAGGAGCCTCGCCTTTAATGCACCAGCCGCCTCCAGCCTCCTGCAGCAGCAGCAGCAGCAGCAGCTGCGAGTGCGCGCGTGTGGGTGTGAGGGTGAGTGCGCTGGCGCCGGCCGCCGAGCGCCCTGCCCAGCTCCCCGCTGCTGCCGAGCCCCCGCCAGCAGGAGCCGCCCTCCCGTGGGACCAGCACCCTCCTCCGGGCAGGGCCAGCTTGAACCCTACCCTGCCATCTCGCCACTGCAGCTCGGGTCCAGAAAGGCACCATTTTGTCGTGGCTGCCCGCTCTCCCAGGGGGGAGGAGGGATCGTTTTTGCATTTCGGAGCGGCTGCCAGTGAGGGGAACCTGTTGGGCATCTCCCTAGCCCCGCTTGTGAGCGCCTCCCGGGGCGGCGGGCGGGACCAGACCCCTCGGGGCACGGCGCATCTTGGCACCCCAGAGGTGGAGGCGGCGGAGGCAGGCGCAGCATCCTCGCTGGGAATTGGAGCTGGAGTGAGCGCACCGCGGGAGGAGCCGCCGCAGCCTCGGAGATCCCGGGCGGAGGAGGTGACAGCTCCATTGCCGGGTTTTTATTTTTTTCTCTCTCCGCCTCCCCCGTCTCCTCCTCAGGCTCGGACCATGGTGCAGTCCCACTGGCTCCCCTGCCCCCCTCTCCTGTGAGACTGGCTGCGGGGAGGGAACATGGATACTTGTCTGCCGGCTTCTGGTTCCCACGCAAGTAAGCCTGCTGTCAATGGAGGAGGACATTGATACCCGCAAAATCAACAACAGTTTCCTGCGCGACCACAGCTATGCGACCGAAGGTAACGCCAGCCCCACCGCATTCCGCCGCTGGGGCCGAACGCAAGTTGCGGATCGCTGAGCTCCGCGGGCGGCCGGGCGCGTAGCGGCACAGACTCCTCCGGGCCCCGGGGCTGGGGCGGGGGCTCGGCCCGCAGGGGCAGCTGCCCATCGCCCCACATCCATCCGGGCTCGGCGAGGCGAGCTGGGCGTTCAGCAGCAGGTGGACCCGGCGCCCACGGGAGTTAAAATGGCCCTCGGGGATGAGGTTTTTCAGGGTGGGGCTCCCGGCTGGAAAAATGACTCCCGCCCCCCCAAAGCAGATGACTCCGCTCTGAATATATATGCAGGGGTCTGTGGAGTGGGGGATAGGTAAGAAAGAAGGGGGCCCAAGAGGACCGTGGGTCCTCCTCTCCCTGAGGGAAATGATGTGTCTCTCAGTGGCTGCAAGGGAGGGCATGGTTTCATTTCCTGCCCGTTAATCTCCCCGGCCGGGTTACCTGCTTAGACAATCAAAAGCCCAAAAGGCCCGTTCATAAAGGGCGAACCTCTTTCCCCCTGGAAGTGCATTAGCAAGATATGAAAAGGTGGCTGGGGAAGCAGTGTTGGGGAGGCGAGTGAATGAGTCTGACACGTGGGGCGAGCAATGCGATCAGTGGGGCCTTTAAAAATCACCATTATGAATTCTGCAGCAGTAGTTTCTGCTGAATCAACAGCCAGCAGAAAGCAAGAGGGTTCAGTAAGCTGAGCTTTGCCAAGAGGTGAAACTGTCGTGTCTCTCATCTCTCTCTCCCTCCCTTTCTCTCTCTCTCACCATTTCCCCCAGCTTGTTCTGATATTAGCCTGAGTGAGGTACAGGCAGGAAAGGAAAGTCAGCAGGTGGAATCTCATTTGCCTTTTGTGTGGGAATAGAGAGTGGGGGCATTTTTTCCAAATCCCCAAACTTGTGCATTTTTGCTTTCATTTTCTACCTGTCGGCCTTTATCTTCAAGCACCCCTGTACAGTGTTGCATCGTCACATTATAATACCCAAGTGCGAAAATGGGTGTGAAAGGGTTTTAGGAACATGTAGCAAGGCATATGCATTTCACATGATTCCTACTATTCTTGGATGCTAAAATTTCCGTCACATTTAATCACATCAAGACTACTAGAGAAGTGTGGATGGGGGTGGTAAAGAGTTCAAGTTCTGAAAAGAAAAAGACACACAAATTAGGGGTAAAGGTAGCATCTTATATAAACATCCCTGAAAGTTTCAGATAGAATGCTCAGCGCTTTCGAAAATATATGCTTCATTTATCATCATTATTGGAGAGCATTACGCCTATGTCCGTGGTTCTAGACAAATCAAGCAGAGCTGTATGAGCTCTGGCCTTCAGGCGCTTAGAGGTGGCTTATAAGATGTTCAGCTTATTCCTGCCCCATATCAAGCATCATGCTTACTGAGTCTTTTTACTTGCCTGGTGACAACATGATTGTTAGATGTTCTTCCCCAGTCTTAGTGCTTTGTCACTGACTCACCAGGTAGCATATAATCAGCTCTGGGTCTAAGCATAGCATCCAAAGAGAAGTTGGCTTTGGGTCCATTGTCTTTGGGGGCACACTTTTTTTTTGTTTGTTTGAGACAACAAGGAGGGTTGCCTTCACATTTTCTTCTGTATTGCTTTATGCCTCCAAGTGCTGGCAAAGGAAACTTACTGAGCTAGGAAGATGGGAAAATTGAGGTCATGTGTGTAGGAGTATCATCTGTAAAATGAAGAAATAAGTTAAACATGGCATTCCTTATTGCTTTCAGGGCCTTAGATAGACCTAGTCTTTGTTCCTCTTTGATGCCATTTTGGTAGACTCTGATTCCAGATAAAATATATGGGTTCATATAGCCTGAAATGAAGTAGAGTTTATAGCAAAGAATTTTCTAAAATCTTTCCAAATCAGCCTCTTGGATCACTCTCCCCACCCCAACCCTACTGCCACTATATTCAAAACTAAACAAAGTTTTATTTCACAGTACCTTTTCAAGGCTTTTTTACCTGAGCTTAGTGAAAGTCTTGGAAGAAAAAAAAATGGTACTTAGACTATGTAAGTTGTCTTTTTACATGTAATTCCCAGTTGCATTTTATTCATCAGAAGAGCATCCTTCCTCTTCTGATGAATACCTCAAAAGTGCTAATACACCTTGAAGGAACACAGCTAGATCAAAATATTCCTTGTTAAAATCCTCTGCATTTGGGGACTTGCCCCAAAGTTCCCTTTCCCTTTTTTAACTGAAACCTACCTTCTGGTGAATTAGTTTCTAGGTCCTTCTACAGACTTTGCTTTATCTTTTTGTCTTCTTTGATATTTCTGCATTTTCCTATCTTGCCCAGATATGTCAGCTTTCTTTTTTCCTGCAAAATTTCCTTTGCATTTATGTCTGAGTTTTTCTTCCCTTTGCTCGCATCATTCCACACTGCAGTATTCTATTTAAAGCTGAAAGGTTTTTGCTGTGTAGTTAGTGTGAAGGACTCCAAACTCAATTTGCATTATAAGTGGTAGCTGCAGGCAAGTTCATCCAGCTAAGAGCAATGCAAATACTAAAGGACACTTTTCCCAAGCTTTTCTTTCTCTCTCTCTCTCTCTCTCTCTCTCTCTCTCTCTCTGTGGGAAAAGAATGCATGATGTGCATTTATTTAAAACATTTCTTATAACTTTCTTGTGTTCTGACTATGAAGTTACCACCTTCACCTACTTTTTCCTTTTTCCCCCCTTTTAAAAGTTGCTATCTTTGAGCATCTCTCTTTTCCAAACACTGTACGTACTGAGCTTTTTGTAAGTAGCATTTCAATATGTCCATACCCTGTTAAGTGGATCTTGTGATTTCCATTTTTAATAAGAAAACTGAGCAACTGAAGCCCAGAGATGACACTAATTAGTCAAGGTCACACAGTCAGGGTAAAATCTGTCTTCCAACATAAGACTGCCTACGTACTCTTCTATTAGGAAATTCTGCACAGCTTCATTTTTCTTTATTAGCTCCTGTTATGAGGAAGATCACAGTGGTTTATTTCTGTGTGTAAACAGTGTTCCCATCTGAGGGAAAATTCTTTGCAGGAATCATTTGAAAATATGCTTATAGGGTTATACATGAGGAAAAGCATCAGTAGCGTTGGCTTTCTATCTTTTTGACTTGTTAGAACCAACTAAAACTCTCTCTCCATTAGTACAGAGTTTTCTAGATTAATACTTCTATTCTCATATGGGGCAGAATAAATATACATAGGAGGAGTTTATAGGAATGGCAATCTGGTTAGAAGGGGAAGTCAGATAATTTTTTGTTTAAAAATATTTATTCTTTTCTCAATTTCCTTAGCCATAAAATGGGGATAACAGCAGAACCTACGCCACGGGGGGGGGGCGGAAATATATAGTCCATGGAGTTGGGGACGACTGAGCGACTTTCACTTTCAATGCAGGAAAAGCACTCAAGACAGTGCCTAATACAAAGCCGGACCTTGATAGATGCCCCCAGTAATTATACCTGTTGTTACTATTTCTTAAACCACATTTGCATTGCAAGCACAATGGTTTCCCTTGCATTGTTGTTGGTTTGGAGAGATCTTGAGGGAAGGACTAGTGGAAATAGGAGAGAAGTTCCTGAAACACACCACAGTCTCTTCTTGGCTTATCCACTAGCCGTGAATAGCTTGGCCTCTTAGCAGTTTGCCTTAATGTATTGGATTGGCTGAAAAGTTCATTTGGGTTTTTCCATAATATGTTACAGAAATAACTTGCTCGTTATATTCTGGCAGCAAGTTCCATCTTCCCTTAGAGGCCTTTAAAGACCCATACTGCTTGCACATATTTTTAAAAGAAGAGCAAATTCACTTAGTCTATGTATAGTTATTATATTAATATGATATCATTATTATTATGTAACTGTTGATGCTTTCTGTCTTTAATTCCTTCAACAACTATTAATTGACTTTCTGCAGAAGTGATCCTGTATGTTCCAGTACATTGTGTCTGTTCTCATGGAGTTTGAAATCTGGTGGAAGAGGTAGACATTAAACAAACAATTTTCCAAAGAATTATGTAGGTTCCAGTTGTGATAAGTGATATTCAGGAAAAGCCTTGAGTTGATTTGTAAAGCAGAAAGGTAAATCTAATTTAGATTGAGGCTCAGGGACTGCCCCTCAGACGAAGTTTAAGCTGAAAACTCAGGGATAAGTCAGGAATGAACAGGAGCTGAAGACATTTCAGGTAGAAGGGACAACAGGTCCAAAGTGCAGAAATATAAAATGGTCTGACAGATTCAAAAAATGAGAAGATGCCTAGGGCTGAGTGTAGGGAACAGGAGGAAGAGGGGTGGAAATGAGACTGAAGCCTATAGTTTACTTTGGAATGGACCAAACCAAGAAAGATTAATATTAAGGGAGAGGAATGGATGAGTAGACAAGTAGATGATAGAACAAATATGAAATGTTAATGGTAGAATCTAGGTGGTCAGTCAGTGGATATCCACTGTATTTTTTTTTCAACTTTGCTATCTGTTCGAAAATGTTCATAATGTTAGAGAAAAGAAACTGGAGAGGTGTTTAGGGATTAGATCATGTTGAACCTTGTTGACCATAAGGAGTTTGGACCTTATCCAAAGATGGATCGAAAACCATTAATGGATTTTGATCAAGGGGGAAATATGATCAGGTTAGTTTTTTCAAAGCTCAGTCTCGCTGCTGTGTAGGGTGGGGCCAGAGGGCTTGCGAGGAAGTGAACAGGAGTGAAAGCAGGGAGATAATTAGGAGACCATAGCTGTTCTGTAGGATGGTGGCACTAGTAGAGATGGAGATAACGCTGTAGATTTGCGATACATTGTAGGAGAAGAGTGGATCAGGCTGACTTGGTGTGACAGACTAAGTGGAGATAGTTGCAAGGAAGACTTGCTATGAGGATAGATGCGTGATGGGGCTGTTCACTGAAACTGGAAAAAAGACTTTGGAAATTGATGAGGTGTGTGAATCATCTAGTGGATATCTGGTTCTGAAGCTCAGAAGAAAGATCTGGACTAGGTACATAATTTGGGGTGTCATGGGTATATTAATGGCACTTAAAAGTATGTGAACAGTTGAGATGCCTAGGAGAAGAGCCCTCCAGGGCAGATTGAGCCCTTTGGGTGAAAAATGTCAAGGAAATTGATCTTGGCTCCATATAAAGAAATTGTAACATAACAGGATACCTTGGTATAAGCATAGTTAAAGACACACTTAAATTATTCAAATAACCCTGTATGGCCATTTCTCAGATATGTGATAGAATAAGAAGAGATCAGTCTTGGGTGAGATGAGATCAGAGGGTCTCCAAATGTGAAATCTGATCTGTGATATGTTACAGCTTTTTAGGGGCACAAGAATCAAAGTAAGAAAGTAAAGGCCCCTGCTTCCTCCTCTCTCCCCATCCATCCCACACACCTTCAAGAAAAGAGGGGAGCTATAATGAATAAAACTAGGAAGAAACATGAAAATGACTTTTGATAAGAAGCTAATGAAAAGGCATCAGAAAAGTAAAAAGAGGTGGTGTCATGATGGAGAGCTGCCTTGTATTAATAGTTCCTTAAGTTGCTTTGGTATTTTTATGCAAATGCAAGATCAGAATAGTATTTCCAATGCATATGGATGAATGTTTGAGTTCTCTGCTATTCTCAGAAAAATCTGAAATGGAAGGTGGGAAGAAGCTGCCTTACAGTATTATAAATGACCTTTCTGGGGATAGGAAATGTTCCGCTACTAAACGAAATAACCAGAGTGCATTGAAAATCACTAGCAAGTATTCATTATTAGCATTCAGGTCTCCAGGGACTATCCCAAGCCCTTTATGAGGGCTGGTCAGAAACGTACCAATAAACCTGGGGTGAATAATATTAGGCCAGTCCTGTCAAAATACTGATAATGCTCAATGAAAAGAGTACAGCTGTAGACTGACACTCCTAAATTCTAGCATTTGCATTTATGAAGAAATTAAGGGTCCAGTTTAGATGCTTAAACAAGGGAAGAGAACGAAGGTTTCTTGAGTTCTGTCTGTATTCCAGTCATTTTCCTAAATGTTTCTCATGTGTTTACTCACTTCATCACCTTCAGCAACTCTGAGAGAATACTTGCATTAGATGCATTTTTCAGAATAAGAAATTGCAAGGTTTGGAGAAGCAAAGAAATTTATGTATAAGGTCTCATACTTGTAAGTGGCAGAACCAGATTGGAATCAGTGACTGGATCTAGGCAAGAGTTCTTTGCACATCCCTGCTGTCTCTTGTTTGGGATTTAGGAGGAAAATGCTGGCTGTGTTCAACACTGTGCATACATTCCCATGCTGGCCATTCAGTGCTACTCAGTTCACCGGGTCCGTCTCTTCCCAGTAAGGCAGTGCATGTGTCTGGGCCTTCCTTTTTTTCCCACAGGGAGGGAGCTGAATTCCCCTAGTTGATGCCAGAATCCTTAGCTAACTTACTCCTGTAGATTTACTTTCCTCTATCTATAATAAGGGCTTCCCAGGTGACACAGTGATTAAGAATCACCCTGCCAATGCAGGCAGATAAGAGTTCCACCCTGGGTCAGGAAGATCCCCTGGAGAAGGAAATGGCAACCCACTCCAGCATTCTTGCCTGGAAGATCCCATGGACTGAGGAGCCTGGTGGGCTACAGTCTTTGGCGTCACAAAGAGTCGGGCACAACTGAGCACACTCACATGTGTATAATAAGAAAAGAAAGTATGGAATTGAGCAATCAAAATATGGAATTTATCTGACTTTCTATAGCCCTCTCCATGTCCCTCCACCTGGGACACTCACAGTGAAGTTCCCACTGAACCATCCAGGCATCTCTTCTCCAGAGCAGATGGCAACTCATGCAGTTGCCTGGAGTGAAAGGAGTGGACCAGAGCCAGCTGTATGATGGCTGATGTCCTTTTACATTGAAGTGAAGTGTGGGAGTGTCTAAGGACTTGTGTTGGCCAGAGTAACTCTCCAGCAGTTCTCTATCCATCTCCCATTAAAAAGATGAATTTGTTTTCACCAGACTTCATTAGTGCCATCCAGTTTCCTTCTGTTGCCTTTCCAATAGAACTCTGGAATAAAGCTAAAAATCAGCTCTGACCTGACAAACCAATTCTGACATAACCATCCCACTGGAAGCACAGATTCTTTTTATAAGACCACTAGGAGTTTTGTTGTAAATAATCCAGGAACCCTTGGATTCTTATGCTCCGAGTTCACTATGGAAATAGGAGGGAATGGTGATGATAGGATTTGAATGTGTGATATCCGTGGACAACTAATTAGTATTAATGGTTTCTTTGGAGAAAGGATTGTCGTGGGTAATGGAAAAGGATGGGTATGTAGAAGGGTAAGTCAGACTGTCATTTCTATGCTGTAGAGGAGAGAGGCCTGGTTGATTCCAGCAAATGTAAAGAAATGAAGGGGCAAGAAGATGCATGGAGTCCCAGGGTCGGGAGGGGCCTCTGCAGGCGGGATTTTAACATGAGAAAGATGAGGTCTGCCAGAATGAGTGTGCCGAAGAGTAACATACCCATGAGGCCATGCATTCTAGGTGTACTTGACACTGGGTTACTGACAGTCTCCTCCATCATGCATAGCTGATTTCACTGCTGAGAATCCATTAAGTAATGAACCTGAAGTAGTCACAGAATGGCAGGTCACCTCCTCCACTTAATGCTGGGGTCTCAGCTCTGTGACCCTCAACAGGTGCACAAGGGTGCTGAGAATGAAAAAGCTGTAAATGGCTCTAATGGGGGATATTGCCACAAGATGCTGAGTGCTCCCAGGTGGTCTGAAAGGCAAAACCTGGATCCCTAAGTACAAAATATCACCAGGAAGTATTTTGCCAAAGAGGAGAAGAGCATTGCTCATGCGACTTTGCAGAAGTCAAGCTGGGGCCAAGAACCCCCAAGTTAGGAGGACCGTTGGTTCACGACAGCTGTGCTGTTGTCGTTCATGTTCCTCTCTGCCTTGATGTCTTTATTTATAAAGCAAATAATGCAGAAATGCCTTCTTACTTGAAAAGATTCAAGCATTATGGAAGTAGATAAAAACAGAGCATGAATCACCTTCCATCCCCACACCCACCCACTTCCTTGTCCAGAGTTAACATTGTCAATACTTGCTGAGCTTCCTCATAACCAACTTTGTATACATTTTCATACATTTAAAGATCCAGGTACGGATACACACTGAGGGAGGGACTGTTTTTTCATGTAACTGAATGCATACTGTTTGTTTTATTTATGCTTTGTTTTTCCCCCATTCAGTGATGTATCTGAAAGACCTTTCTGTGTTAGGACACCTACACCCTCCTTGCTCTTTTTAACGGCTGCCTAGTGCACCATGGTACGACTGTACCATGGTTTACTGAGTAGTTCCCTTAGTAGTGGCCAGATGGAAAATGGTTTCCAGTTTTTTTATATTAAATAAGATGCTGCAGTGATAAGTCATATATATGTGTGTGTGTGTGTATGTATATATGTTCTTGTTGACATTCTCCTTCCTGATTTTATAATCTTTCAAAGCCAAGATATTGGTTCTCATTTCTTAGCACAATAGCAAGAAGGACTCTCTGGTCCTCCATTTATTCTTGAAGTGACCTTGGATAAATCATTTAACTTCATGAACTTGACCTTCTTAATATAAGAAATATCTGGCATTCCTATATATATGTGCATAGTACGTGTTTTCTAAAACCACTGTGGATTTGAGTGTTCATATAAGATAATGTTGATGATGAACAGTCGTGGAGGGCCTGCTTTGTGCCACAAATAAATTTGAGATTTAAAGTATCTTTCTCATTGATACTGTCCTTATACCCCTTTAAGTGAAAAGTTGAAACAAAGCGAGATTACTTGTTCAAGGTCACCCAAGAGTGGGTGGCAGAACAGAAGTCACTTCCAGGTCTGTCAGTGTAGTACATGGACACACCTGTTTTGAAAAAAAGGCATTCTATTGATACAGGAAGAAATTATTCATTATTCTAAAGAAATTCTCCTTTGAATCACTACCAACATAAAGGGTCTAATTTTTATCAAGAGTTTGAAAACGAACAGAGGAAACATAAGGCACTGCAGTCTTTATTGTTTTTTTTTTTTTTTTTTTTTTTTATTATTGCTTTTGCCATACATTGTCATGATATCACCAGCAGTAGTTTGGAATGCCCATGACAAGACCTGCATGTTATTCTCAGGCCTGCCACCATAATTAGTTACTTTTATTCTCTCGGCTTCCATTTCCTAACCTACTAAAATGAGATTGAAGGTGGAGGAGGGGAGGCGAGCTCTCTGTGGATTTTTCTGGCTCTAAGTTTCCGTGGTGCCCTATGTCTGTATTTGTGATCACCTGGCTCTGTTTTGTGTGTTATGACATTGTGCTCAGGGGTAAGCCTGGGAGACACAGACATAGGCTTAAAATGTGTGTACTGAGGGGTCAGACCATCCTCCTGGCAAGAAAGCTCTGGTGCAGCCAAGAGTGGAGACAGAATGAGAAGCATCTCTTTGCCAAAAGCTGCTGCAGATGGAGGAGCCAGCCTGTCTGGGCGGCCCATGACTTTGAGAGGAGCCATTTGGCAAAGTTATTGGCAGGAGCTGCCTTGCAGCACAAATGCTGGAGACCGTCCTGGGCTGGAGTGAATCAGAGATGCAGCAAAGGTGGCTGGTGGAACAAATAACCATCTGGTGAGCAGGGCACTGCTCATCTTGCCGCACCAACAGGCAAGAGCAAGTGCCAGTTGGTGAGGCTGAGCTCTCAGTGACATGATCTGACAGGCACAATAGACTGTCTCCCTTGCTTTTGTGTGCTCCGTGGAGGAGGTTGTAAACCCCAAGCAAACTTGGTTCTTTCAGAAACCAGGAAGCCCCAGTTTCTTTTACTGTTATGAAGTAAGAAAGAAAATTCATCAAAATTAATTTACTACATTTCTTGCCAGCTGCTATGGTGGTGGTGCTGGGGGGTATGGTGAAATACAAATTCTTGTTCTCAAGCACCTCTCCATCCATTTGAGCAGATGATGCTCTGTCCTTCTCAAAAGGTACTTAATCATATCAATACCAAGACTGGGCAAGTCGGTGCTATGTTTGCCTCTCTTGAGACAGTGGGAATCAGAGCCTGCCTGGCTCTAGACCCCCCCCCAGCAGCACCAGTTCTGAGGTCTTGGAACAGACCCTCCGTCTCTCTGATTCTTTTCTTACCTGTAAAATATGGCACAGGCTGAGGCAACATGCCCTTGTTAGCATGATATATTTTTAAATATTTTATTTATCTATTTTTGGTTGTGCTGGGTCTTAATTGCTGCTCAGGAGTTCTCTTGTTGGGTGAGTGGAGGATGCTCTCAGGTTAATGGTGTGTGGGCTTCTCTTGTTGTGGATCACAGGCTCTAGGGCACACAGGCTTCGGTAGTGGTAACACGAGGGCTCATTAGTTACAGTTCCGGGGCTCTAGAGCGCAGGCTCAATAGTTGTGGCACATGTGGGCTTAGTTGCTCCATGGTATATGAGATCCTCCCAGATCAGGGATCGAACCTGTGTCTCCTGCATGGGCAGGCAGATTCTTTACCCCTGGAGCCACCAAGGAAGTTCCTAATATGTTATTGGTTATATGTGAGCACAGAATACATACAAAAGAATCCCTCTCACTCCACGCATTTGGAACTAGTAGTTGATGGTAAATTGGAAAAGTTAAGGCAGAGAATCATAAAAATGATACACCTATTATATTCACTTATTTATTTATTTGAAGTTTAGCTGATTTACAATGTTGTGTTAGTGATTCCAATATATATTCGGAATATATATATGTTGTGAAAAGTGATTCCGATATATATTCTTTCTCAGATTCTTTCCCTTATAGATATTACTAAATATCGTGCATAGTTCCTGATACACCTGTTTTAAGCAGCATTGCCTAATTTTGATGAAGAGCTTAGTGAAGAATCAAGGGTTTGTCTTTTAGCATGGGTGGGACTGCTGACTGGGGCACACAGTCTTCTGGCACAAACCACACCCAAAATGACAAAGACCACATCTGAGTTTGGTTTCCTTGAGATTGAGTGAGAGCATAGACCCCTGAAAAGCAATCTGAAGTACAGATCCTTCTAGGTTTTCATGAATGTCCCCCATATTTTATCTTTCCCACATTTAATTGACAATTTGTGATCATCTTTTGAAAGCATTCAACTTAGTCTTCATGTCAGACAGCCATCACCGTCCATGATATTCAGTTAAATAACCAGTAAAACTGACATCAAGGGATTTGGGAAATACAACTGACTTTCAGTAGACATGCAGCTCAAACAAAAGAAGTGGAAGTGAGCCAGTGGACCAGAGATGATCCTAATAAATTAGCTGTGAGTGTAGAACATGCTGAAGACACATTTTAGAGAGGGAATTGGAAGCATTTTTTCCTCTGATGAGTCATCTTCTTAGAGATCTATTAAAAGAGCTTCTATTATAATTATGACAAGGAGGAAGAGCCATCATATACTGAGTGCTCACAGTGTACTAGGAATTGAGTTAAGAACTCTATTTATACTATATGTGATGAGCTATATATTATGTGTATATGTATATATTGTGTACTACATTCGTGTGTATATGTAGGATAGTGGGTGTGTGGGGACGGGTGTGCCATTTAATCCTCACAACTATCCTCAGCTGTATTAAGGTTATTTCAGTTAATAACCTTTGAATGCACATAGGCCTGACCCAAAAATGTATGTTCTTAAGAACAAACTTAGATCTGTTATAATAATTCCTTTTTCTCAAAGCTCTGGACATGTGCTTTGGATCCCATATTTCCTAAGAATAACCTAATAGGATACAAATCTGGGATTATCTCCACTTTACACAAGTATGTAGATGCTTGAGAATAGGGTCAGTAGCTTGTCCTGTAAAGGGCCAGATGGTAAGGATTTTAGTCTTTCCTGACCATATAGTCTACTCAACTCTGTCACTTTAGCGTGTGGGCATGGCTGCATTCTAGCATTCTATTTATAAAATCAGGTGGTGGCCTATGAACTGTAGTTTGCTGACTCCTTTTCAAAAAACTGTTTGGAACCTGATAAAGTTTTTAAAAATGTCGATCTTCCAAGTGAGTGACTGCAGTAAGTGCTACAGGATGCTCACCTGAACGGGAATGGTTCAGTGGGGAAAGTGGGGTCTTGGTGGGATGCCAACAGGCGGAGAACAGTGGCAGAGGCATTCCTAATGGAGAGTGGAGTCTCGTGTGTTCTTAGGAGGCAAAAGCAAGCAGGGAAAATGTTATATTCCTGAGCAAATGAGCTGGAGACTAGAGCTACAGCAGACTGTCTGATGCCCGTTAGCACCTGCATACCTCCCACATGTCTTCCAGGTAGTGTCCCTGTAACTGCTCACTCAGTGGTCACTTTAAACATGCTTATTATATCCGAGGCACCATGCTAAAAAAATAAAAAATCCGGGTATGTAATTAAAAAACAAAAACCTGATGCAGATTCTGTTCTCATAGAACTTGTATTCTATTGGAAAGATACACATTATTTACAAACATAAGAACATGAATATAAATCTTGTTAAATGCTATGTAGGAAAAGAGTAGAGGCTGTGAGAGAACAAAATATGTGCTCACTGATGGAAACTGGGACTTTAAAGAAAAGTGTAAGAAAAGAAAGTCGAATTTACCTCTAGCCCCGAACATAATCATTATAAACATTTTTTGATGTATTTTCTTCCAGGCTGTGTGTGTGTGTGAAAGAGAGAGAGGAGAGAGAGGTGGATGGATGAATAAAGAAATTATATGAAAAATGGATCATATCTGTTTTTGTTTTGTTTTGGTACCACACACAATACTGTGAGCATTCTTCTGTAACATCCCATAGTTAAACTATAATTTTGCCAATCACCCAGTGCTGGATATTTAGATGATTCCAGTATTTTGATATAATATTTTTGTGATAAATGATTGGATGAATCTAAATCATCTCTCTGGTTAGTGTCTTAGAACAAATGTCTACATCAAGATTGCTGGGTTAAATGGTACAAACAATTAAGTTTCTAGATCATATTAATCAATTGCTTTCTTAAAAAACTGTACCAGGGAGCACTTTTGTAATTGCTTTGGCTCTTTCCCACTTTTTCTGGTCTGTGTTTTTCTTCGACTTCACCTTGTCACACATTTTCAAAGTGTTCAAGTTCATCCTAGAGAACGTATATGGGGTGAAAATCAGGAAAAAAAGAAGTCATAAAGACATAACAGAGGAGCTTTAATTTGAACCTGTTGCCTTTACCTCCCCAAAAGCCCTGGTACTTTTTCCCTTCCTAATGGGAAAGCAAGCTCAGTGCTCAGCCTCTGGTATTAAACACCTGGGTGAGTAGCTTGTCCTCTGGGATTTAATTGCCCACCTATATTAAATCAAATGACTTTCCTGGTTCCAGGGCATCGGCTGTAGATAAGTATATGGAGCCTGGTGACCCAGAAATGTTAATTTTCCTCAAACTGGTGAGTAGGTAGTTTCCAAGAGTGATTGACCCACCGTGACAACCAGTATGGCTGTTTAATGAACTAGCCTCTTGTGAGGTTCAAATCTGATATTTTGAAAGCTATGTTAACTTTTTCTTGTTAATGCTATATGTGGTCAAATGTAATTTGAACCCTGATAAATCTGAGAAAACTAGACTCTATTATTGGCTCAAGATTTCCAGGCATCTCTTAATTTTCTTCCCCAAAATTGGGAAAATGATCTTACGGAAATGAAAAGTAAAAATTGTATAAATTAACCACTGGGATTGCATTTTTAGCGAGTGATTTTGGCCCCTCTAACAACCCCTGAACAATGCAGAGGTTAATTAGATATAATTTATAGTCATCCCTCCACACTCCTGGTTTGTCTACATCCAGATTCAGCCAGCCCACAGACTGTGTGGTACTCAAGTATTTTACTATTTAAAAAATATCCATGTTTAAGTGGACCTGTGTACTTCAAACCACATGTTGTTCCAGAGCCAGCCCTGTATTGGCTTTCTGTATTTCACCAGCCCTTGGGGATTATAGTTGAGAGTCAGTCTGAAGTCTCAGTTCTTTTTCGCTTGAATATTTGTGGCATTTTTCTCACTTTGAACTATCTGGAGGTATTGCTGTAAGAATACTAAGTTCTTTCACTTTTTATTTACAATTTTATGAAGTACTAAAAAAAAGACACAGTTTGTGACCTAAGTGTCCAATAAATAAACTTTAAAAGATACATGGCTGGCTGGCTGGCTGGATGGAACAGATGGACAGTTGAATGGATAAAGATTTGTGTGGTTAGTAGGTAAGTTGAATGGGTAAAGATTTGTGTGGTTAGGCAATCCAGCTGCTTCCTCAGAAGACTAAAAGTATTAAAACAGTTTCTAGAAGCTTCAAGTTTCAATGATGATTTGAGGTGGTAATATTAAAATCTACCTTTCATTTCTTTTCTCTGCTGGCTGTGAAGCCAGCACAGGTGGGATAGAGTGAGAGTATTGATTGGGGCAGTGCAAATGCATGGGGACAAGCTTCCAGGAACTCATCAATGGTGCTAGTTTAAAAGACAAAGATATGACACAGGGGACAAGAACTGCCCTGGGAGCCTGAGCTTAACTGGAGATACTGGGACAGTTCAGAGCCTCCAACTGAGGGCTCTTGCAATGACTAATACCTGATCCCATTCCAGATCTGTCAGATTAACCTGGGGAAACTAACATACTATGCTTTGGAAGTTAGACCCCTCTAGTCACTTCATAGGATGTCAGAGGAAAGTTTTGGGCATAGTTCCATTTGGGTACAAAGTGTATTTCCTTATAGATTCCCTGACCCATTGCAGGGTCAGAGATCAAAACCCTCCTAAGGTCTCCCCAGGACCAGAAGAACTCTGTGCACTGTAGTGAAAAATGCAAGAGGAGTCTGATTATCATACTGGGCTTCTGCTGCCAGCATGCTTACTCAGTCCCTAAGCTTCCTCAGCACAATTTGAGATGGAAATTTTCCGATCAGAATTTTTCCTATAAGTCTAAGAAACTTGGATTTGAGCCCATTGCACAGGCCAGGTCTTTTTTTTTTTTTCTTTTTCCAGTTACTTGACAAGCAGGTTGCCTTTGAGTGGCTCACACGGATGGCCTTGATCTAGACATTGGTACATGCTGAAAAGGCAGAACACATCCTCCTTTTTTTGTTTGGCCCTTAAAGAAGGTTAGTCTGCTCACCATTTTCTCCTGTGCTTATAATTCTTACTGTTTCCTGCCTGTCCCTTTGTTTACCTGAGTCTCTCCTAACGGATCTTCAAGCCACACAGGCCGGCTTGTGTGGGGTCCTCAACCACCCCAGCCATTCCTGCTTCCCTGTTCCTCTAAGTCACTTTCCCAGGACCTATGTGACCTGCCTCCGACCCACCTTTTCCAATGACATTTCCCTTGAATTATTTGAATGACTTAATCATGACAACAGTCTTAGATGTATAGTCTTATCCCCATTTCATAAATGAGAAAACTGAGGTCCACGTCCAGACAGCCTGTCAGAAAGAGGCAGACCTGAATTTTGTCTTCCCAACTGAAAAGAAATTCTGAGAACACAGTTATCCCATCTTTACTCCTTTTGTTTATGTTACAAAGGACAGTGTAGTGCTTGGGGTACAGGTGTTTAGTACCTGGCTTTTAACCTGGATCTGAGTTGGAGAATAAATTATGTCTCCATAGTTAGGACAACAGCCAGTAACATATTCTTTATGTGGGAGTTTGAACTTAACATGTTGAAGCCAGTTTCTCCTACTTCTTCTAGGGTTTAGATAATAGGGGTGACGTCAAAAATTGTGCTGTATGTTTCTGCAGTCACTTGGAAATTGTACCAGCTCATTAAGAGCATGGCTCATTATTTATTCGTTCATCCATTCATTTGTTAATGTGTTTGTTCATTTTACTCTTTAACCATTCAGCAAGTTATTGATCGAGCAACTGAAAGTCATTAATACCATATGAGCTGGCATATGATAGCATCCAAATGAAAATGTATATAAAGGATTATTAATATTGATTATGAGGGGGAGGGGAGAAGTGAGCAAAAAAAAAAAAAAAGTTTAAAAAGGTTCACCACATCGGTGATAAGACAAGTCTATATAGTGTGATTCCTCCCATATAAATTTCTGTGTGAACTGAGAGAGTTCAGTGAATAGAATAGTTATCAAAACACCAATGATGGTTATCTCTGGCTAATGGAACTTTTATTTTTACTATTTATCTTTTCTAATGTATGACAGTTTTCAATATCTATATGCATTGTTTACACACTAAAAATTATAAAGCTGTCATTGTGGTGAAAAATAATTCATGGAGCATCTATTATGTGCGAGGAATAAGTCTGTGGCTGTCAATGACCTAAATATTCACCCGAGTTCTTCCTTTTTTCTTGGCAGTCCCATTAGTAACTCTTCAAATGAAAATTGGTTTGAACCGTGGAAGAGTAGTGAAAAGTGGGCACTGTGAAATTTTGTAACAAGAATTCCATTAAAGTTCTCTTACCTGTAGGTTCAAGTTAAAGAGCTTTGGCAATGAGCTTGGCTCTTAGGTTTAGAGCTCCTTTGGTCTTGTGTCTTGGCTTAAACAGTAAGGATAAGATGATACTTGTGTGCTCAACCAATCATTTCATAAGGGGGCTGGAGAAGGGTCTTGGAGGAGTCAGTGAAAATCAATTGCAATGATGGAGAAGTCATCGAAAAAAAAATGTCCTAAATCCTGTGGGTTGGAGCCAGCCCCTCTGTACATGAAGGATCTCACCGTCTGTGTTTATTGACACAGAACGTAGTTTTAATTACCCTGAAGGAATTTCTGGCATGTTTTGCCTAAGCCAGTCTTAAAATGTTTAATCAGTGGTTTCATGACAACCAGGCCCACTGGCGATGGGGGCACCTGGGGGCAGCTGGTCAAGGGTAGTGTATTGCAGAGTGGCTATTAGTGACAGAGCAAAAGTATGCTTTATCAGAGAGACAGAAGCAGGAAAATGAGATGGCCTTGACATTGAAAAGTTTGACATGTCTTATGTCTGAGAAGGCTGAGTTTCCTTCCCAGTTATTAACCATGTTCTAAGCAACCTCCATAACATCTATTTTTTGTATAGTGAGGGTAAACTTTGGTAAGATGATATAAGCCAGAGTTTGAGCGACTAATCAAACCATCAGCTTTATAACTTAACAACCAGTGACTTGAAAAAAAAAGATTTTACCTTCCGAATATGGGCCCAGGGGAAATGTAGACTTTTTCGTGTTAATCACAAAATATTTTAAGAAAAGCGCTATAGTAGGAAAAGCAGGATGATGGTGTCACATCATAAAGCCATCTTAATCTTTCAGATAACTTGAGGGGAAGCCATAGCCCAACACACTGGTGAATGTGAAGGCACCAAAGACATTGTTTCCTTGACTTTTATCTGTTTATTCTTGAATCCCTTAGTTGCATCCTCTCAATAAGATGTAAAAGCAATCAATAGTACTAAATGCTGTCTCTTATTCATCTCTCCAGGTTTAACTCCAGATGAAATTTCGCTTTTTGTCCCTACGTAAAAATGCCCTTTTCCTTGTCTCTTATCACAGCTTTCCCAACCAATCTGCATATAGGCTAATTTTTACTTTTGATGTAGATGGTGAAGGTGAATAACTTGGCACCTTGAAACCTGAATAGGAATCTAAAGGTGTCTTTGGCACAATATTTTGAGCCCCCACTTGTGGAGCTACCAAGAGTGTCTGTGTCCTATTTAGTGACATAATGGTTCACTGATAATCCTTTTTGCTTGCACAGAAAGGTTTCTCAGTCTGTTTCATAGGAACATTCACTGAGTGCCAAGAGAATTGCCAAGCTTATAGAGAAGTGAGGCCATTGGCAACGAGTCCCTTTTAACCATCACAACAACTGGGCAGATAGTTCCATGGCTGTTCTTGGTGTCCAAGACTAATTATCAGTTTTAAACAGTCCCCTTTCCTCTTACCTTTCAAATTAGTCTTTCAGTAAACCAATTTGGCTAACCAGGTTGTTATGTCAGTGGCCAAATTTTAGGCAAGGAAGGAGTTACTGAAATAATAACCCCATCTTATATTTCTGCAAAGTATTTTCTCAACTCTTACCTATGAGGCACAAATTTGGAGAGCAGGTTTTATTTTGTCTCATCTTCTCAGTGAGGAAACAGACCCAGTGGAGTTCATCAACTTGTCCATGATTACGTGGCTGGCTTGTAGCGGAGACATGACTGAGGTCCAGAGATTATGATTCCAAAAACAGAGCTCGTTCCCATGAAATTCGAATACTTAAATAAATCAAGTTTCATTGAACTTTTAAGTAGGTGAAATCTTGCAATTTGGGGACAGGGTGTTCATTTTTCAAGACACTGGCCACCTCTGTCCTTACCATGAGGTTGTTTGCATAGGAGCACTATGGTATATTACCCTTTGATTGTTGGTCTTGGTTGTGGGATTTCTCACTCCTCGGGTTATTTATTGTCACTGTTGCCAAATGGGCAGGTTTGCACTCCTGCAAACTCCTGGCCAGTGGTGCAGTCCTCAAAGAGGTAGAGTTTGGTGATTATAAAGATGTGGAGCAGTCAGTGGATTTCATTTTATTTCAAGACTGAATACAGCACTCAAATATCTAACTCACAAATAGCTGCCATATGGGACAAGTAAGAAAATAGGTAAGAAAGACAATGAATTCATCACTACTGACACCATCCTTATCCGCTGGAAACATAATCCAAGGACAGGGAAGTTAGATTTACTGAGTGGTCTTTATATTGCTAAGTACCTATTTTGCTTTCTTTACATTTAATTCTGTGAGCAGTGTATTCTTTATTAAGAAGCTGAGCTTAATAGTTAAATCCTCTAACTGTAATTACCCATATGTAAAATCACAACGTGAACATGGGCAAACTCCGCGAGATGGTGAGGGACAGGGGAGCCTGGGGTGCTGCCGTCCTTGGGATTGCAAACAGTCGAACGTGACTGGGCGACTGAACAACAACACAATCATGACAATAAGAGTAACCATCTTCTAAGGCTGTTGTAAGGATCAACTGAGATAGTATCTGTACAATGGTTAGTTCAGTACCCGACATAGATTGACCATTCATTAAATGGTGGGTTGGTTGTCTTTAGTATGTCTGGAAGCCTTAAATGATCCTAAGTGTTGTTTGCTCTGGGCCAAACATTCTTTCTGCCCTCTAAGTCCCTAGAGTTCAGAATTATACTAAAAAGTTTACTCAAAGGATTAAGAGCCCTGACTCTGAAAAACACTGAGTTTGTGTCTTGACTCCATCCCTCACAAGTTCTATGACCTTGGGCAAGTTATTGAACCCCTGTCAGCCCAGGTGTCTCCTCCTTAGAATGAGGCTAACAAAGCTTAACTTCTTAAGGTTGCTGTGAGTATTAAATATGTATTACAGTGTATATAATGTGCTCAGGACAGTGCCAAATATGTAGCATGTAATAAAGACTAAATCATGTTAGGCTGTCTTTTCACTAATATTACTTCAGTTACCTAGCTGTCCTAAAGCAAAACCATTGCTGTCAAATGACGGTTGTTTTGATTTCAAAACAGAAACAGGTTAATAACCCAACCTTAACCTTTGATCTAATATCAGTTCTGGCTAGTGGTGATTGGTCTCTTTTAAATAATAAATATAAACTCATAAAATAATAAATGGAATCTTATGAGAGACTTTGCCAGTAGCTCGTCTCTTCCAAATATGAGATAAAACATTAAGAAATGAAAATCCATTATCTACTCTAGACACCATCAATAGGATAGTTTTTAAAGGTAATAGCTTTGAGATGCTAAAAAATTAATAATAGATTAATTATAAACCTCTTTCTATATTAGTGGCATCTTGAAGCTTTCTATTAAGACTTAATTTTGTTATTTTTGAAAAAACCTTGCTTCTGTATTTTTAGTACTTCTTATTTTTGCCTGATTCATAGATTCTGCTAGAGTATAATCTTATACCTCTGAACACTTCAAGAGAAAGGGAGCCTTTTCTTATCAGTGAGATGACTTCTCTTTCTGAATGCGTCTAATTGCTTACAAGTTGTCTGTGTATCAGAGTGTTCTCTCTTTTTCACCACTGTTCCTAGCCCTACAACATGAAACCTTACCTCTAAAGCTTAGTCCTGGGCACATGATCCCTCTTTAACTATATGAAGATAGCTCTCCTAACCACAAACTTTATCGAAACTCCCTAGATGCCATATGATTGTTGTTTTCTACTCTTCTATTAGTAGAATCACTTGACCTGTTTCTTAAACACAAATTGCTGGGCTCCCCCCAGAGTTTCTAGTGTAACAGGTCTGGGATGGGCCTAAACATTTGCTTTCTAAGGATTTCCTAGGAGGTGCTGTTGCTGGTGGTCCACAGCAACATTTTGATAACCACTCCTCCCCAAAACCCGAAGGCAGCACACTTTCTATTAAGGAGGCTGCAGCCCAGAGAGGTTTTGTAGTGTTGGTGGTGTCCCCTCAATAGACTGGATTTTGATTGCCCAGGAGCAACCTCACAGAAGGACACTAGAAGGGGGAACCTGGGGAGTCTGTAATGCACCTGTGTATGTTAACAAACGTCGCTTCACTGCCTCCTGGAGTCTGGATCTGAACCCCGTGTTTGTCACAGGACCCAAGGGAGAACCCAAGACAGAGAATAGTGGCACAATAATGAAGCATGAATTATCCAGATGAAATCACCTATGGAAACAAAGGTATTAGTATTATTATTTATACCTACTACTCTTAATAAAATAGTAATATGGAAGTGTCAAACAGTTCCCATTGCTTAAAAGTTGTGCTGTGGGACCCAAATCCATTCTTTCACATTTGGAAAGCAAAGTGTAGACAGGAAGCATCGTTGAACTTACTGTTTTATGATAGAACTAAGAATGTGTTTTGATGAGATGTGTTTGGTATCTGGCAAAGACAAATAATAATTAGCCAAGAAATAACCAGAAAGGGATTAGGTAAGATAAGAATAGACCCTGCTTTAGAGACACTGGAGATGTATGTCAAGTAGGCTAGTGAACCAGACGAAGAAAAGAGTTGGGGTCGGCAGGCAAAGAAAGACAATGTGGGCTTCTTAATTTGTGTATGATGAAGAATGAAGCATCTTACTAAATGGGTAATATTGAATTAGAAATAAGATCTAGAAGTCACTATGTGGCAAAGACAGTATCTTCCAACTTGTATTAAATATTTGGAATCCCTTTTATTTTAACCTGTACCTGAAATAGTTGTACCTGATTTGGAGGACATAGCATGAGGACTTTTGCTGGCTTGTTTTTATTTGTTTCTTGAAACTGTTCAGGGAGACCCTTTAGCTTTATAGCCTTGACATGTGGCTGCATTTTGGGGGCCCTGGAAAATAAAATTTAGTACAAAAGAACTATGTTTTTTTATTTAAGAAAAAAGAATCATCAGAGATTTTCCCTTAAACTGGAGTTTGTAACAGATGTAGATAAGAACTCTGAGACAGAGTGAAGAGTAAGACAGAAGAGTCCATTTTGAGAAAAAGAATGGGGAAAGAAGAGTTTCTGAATAAATATTTGTTATAGGGAAATGAAACAGAAAAGGTGGCCAATGACTTAGCAGCAGAAGAAAGTAAATTGTATATTTATGTGTATGTATATATGTTTATGCATATTCTCCATCAGTCTATAAATAAGGATGTGTCAGGCACTGGTGTCCCAACAAAATTATACAACTTTAGCTTTATACATTGACATAAACTCCATACAAGTTAAATTCCTTACTGTGTTTTCTTAAAATAAGATAATAAGAGAGCAGGGTTTGTTTTTAAATAATACCTTGAGGGTATTTGTGATGTGAGGTAGAGTTCAGCTCTTCCATTGCTCTAGAAAAATTAACACTTTTCTGTCTGACTTATTTTAATAACAGGTATATTTTGGTATATAGGGGGCATATTTCCTTGTAATTTCAGTGTACGTTTTTATCATTTCTACCAACCAGATCATTGGTAGAAATGATTCCATTGGTTTTCAGTGCATTCTAATACAGTATTGATTGGAGGGCTGAGTTTTATTTGGTTTCTCCTCAGTGATAGTACTTTAATGAGATAAGATTAGATGAACTTTGAATAGCTTTCCCTGAAGCTTCCAACTTTTATGCCTTCTTTGCCTCCTCTGAAGGATCCTTAGTGGCTCAGACAGTAAAGCGTGTGCCTGCAATGCAGGAGACCTGGGTTTGATCACTGGGTCAGGAAGATCCCCTGGAGAAGGAAATGGCAACCCATTCCAGTGGGATTCTCTAGGCAAGATGGGCTACAGTCCATGGGGTCTCAAATAGTTGGACATGACTGAGTGACTTCACTCATCTCCTCTGAGAGGGAGGGAGAGGGAAAGACTGAAGTATTTGGTTGGTTGATCATGTTTTTGGGTCTGTATCATGTTAGATTGGAAATCAAAATTTCCAAGAGCACTAAAGCTGCAAGTGAGAAAGTCATGGTTCAGAGCGAAAAGATTAAGTGCTTATTTGGAGGGAAAATAGCAAGGATGAGAACTGGCTTTTCACCATATCTCATCAAGTCCGAGTGTTGCTGAAAAACACCTTCAAAGTAAGAAGACTGTGCCCTTTCGAAATGCTAAGGGGTTAAGGTTCGTAAATAAGCATACGGTATGAAATGAATGTGTATGTGTGTATTAACATAATGTAAGTGCCAAGCAAGGCATTATTTTCACAGGTTAAGCTACTGTCTTCAGAAATGGTCTCTGTTAGAATTTGGTTAAGATTGCCTTGAGTTTTCAATGACAGGTTAAAATTACCTAATAGCAGTATAGGGCATGAAGTCATATGTTGCAATCTTTGATTGCCTAAACTGTGCTCCAAAGAGAAATCAGATGTAGCAGCAGATTGGCATGAAGGGAGTCTGCCATTCATCCCTTCCTTTACTCAGCATTTACTGAGCATTTACTGTGTTGTGCTTTGTACTGGGGATGCAGAAGTATAGTAGGCACACCTAGACTCTTCTGTTAAAGGAACTCATCTCCTGATGAGGGACACAGACAGGACAGCAGGCAGTTATTATGTAGTCTGAGAAGTGCTGTGATGGGGGGAAGACAAGGCACTGTGAGATGATGGAGGACGGCTCATGAAGGAGAGGCTAAACTGGGACCTGATGGATGAGGAGGAGGAAGGCGAAGGGAAGAGGGATGAAGTAAGTGCTCCAGGTAGGGATGATGGTATGGGTCATAAGGTAAATGGGTTAGTCCTACCTGACTTAGTAGTTTGTTGACTTCAGAAGAAAGCCCATCTTGGAGATTTAGTTTCCTTATCTTCCTGTGGGGACAGGGGGAGGGGGGAAGAGTGGGGAGGTAGTAGTGATGACGGTTCTGGAAAAGACGGTGGCCCTGATTGGTAGGGGGAGGAAAAAGGAGGTAAACAATAGCCATTCACATTTCCTGAGCACTTATTAGGCACCATGTTTAAGCATACTAAAGAATTTCTATACATTTGTTACCAACTTGAGTTTCATAATCTCTAGATGAGGTAGGCATCCTTATTATCTCTGTTTTACAGATGAGAAAAGTGAAGTTTAGAAAGGTTATGTGACTGGCTTAAGGTCATCCTACCAGTAAGTGGAAAAGCCAGGATTTGAAAACAAAAGTTGACTCTAGAGTCTGCATTTTCTACTATTAATATGTTGTTAATAATCTAACTGTTTCACAGAGATGATATAGAAACAAGTGGGGCAGTTTATTTGAGAGAGATTTTTAAACAGCATGGAACTCTGTGCTGTCATTGTACAGGTTGAGCTGAGCGTGAGTCCTGAGCTTGATAGTTAACCTACAATAAAAAGTAAAAGTTATTTTAGCCATATGTGGACTTCCATTACTTGTTAGCAACCCCCTTTAATTCCATGGATTCAGCACATTAGTAGTCAAAAGTGGCATTCCCTAGGGGATATTTTTTGAAGCAACCGAACATTAGATGAGCTGGACCATGGATTTGCTCCCAGATGACAATTGTTATGTTAGAAAGTCCTCAAACATTTCTGAGATCGTTAATTTCTGTTAATCACTCCATGTGCCTCTATGACTGCTTGGCACAAGTGAAATGGAGGCTTGGCAGTTCTCCAGTTATTTTCAAGGTCTTGGCTTCTCATAGGGATAATTCAGAGCCCCAAATGCATTCTAAAAAAAAAAAATCTTTGGACTACCTGGTTGACATACACACACGCACTATATATATATATATATATATATATATAT